>WYDI02031525.1:0-11370 GCA_009867235.2 Psittacus erithacus
GCAGCAGCTCCATGGCCTCCTTTGCACTCACTCCAACAGCTCCACATCCCTCTTGTGCTGTTGCCCCAGAGCTGGATGCACCATGAGGAAAGTGAAGGGTAGAAGATGGAAAAAGGAACGGGACCATTTCAGTAAATCCTACAAAAAGTCAACTGTGTCTAGTGAAGGAACTGGCTTTGCACTATCTTTCTGCCTGGGCTGTCACATACCCACAGCTGGTTTGTCCTATCTTTATTCAGGCACAGCTACTGAAGGCCAGATCAACACTGCTCCATTTTCATTGTGAAGTCCCTCTGTCACAGGGCTCCAGGACTCAAGGTGATAAGTACAGGAACAGTCAAAATGAAGCTTTTGCTTTGAACCACCTCCTTAGGATCCTTCCCTGTTGACTCTTTTGGGCACTTGGGCATTAGGTGCACACTTGTTAGCACACAGCTCTTGCCTCCATTGGTTGTTGTTGGAAGATGCTCTGGAGGAGCACTGGGATGATGTTATCACACTGTAACAGTGAAACACAAGTCATAATGTAATTATGAGGAGGAAACTCAGAATTCACATTTCCAAGGTGTAGAACTTTCATTCCTGGAATACTCCAAACCTGACCAGCCCCTGAGCATCCCAACATCACAGCTGGCCCTACCTCAAGACGAGCACTGGAGTACCCATCTTTGTTTCAGTACATGTCCTCCAACTTAAACTACACAAGTCTGTGACAAGGGTTTTCTTGACATTTCTTTAAATAAAGCATTGGCCAATAGCTTGGAAAAGCACCCTTGAGTTTTAACAAACATGTTTGTTGAATTCACAGACTGGAAAGTTGTCCCTTCAGTTTGTTAGCTGAAGGGCTGCATCTGGCAAGAACAGAGGAGGAATGACTGGCTTAGCATAAAGTCAAATGGCAGAAGAGAACAGCAGCTTTGGAACACAACAAATCCAAACTTTCCCTAGCTGCAGACAAACTGTCCTCATAGAGATGAAGAGAAACCAAACCACAAGTGACTATTTTAAAGGTGTATTTTTTTCCTCTCTGCTGAAGTAGGGCATACCTGCACCGGTTAGGTCATACCATGTCACAACCTTAACACATGTGGCTGATGGTTAAAAGCTTTCTACTCCTGTTCACATTCCTGACTTCACAGTATTACTGCTCCAACAAAACCATCTCTGCAGCGACTGAACCTCTTCTCACACCACTACCATCACACATGTACCAACCACAGACCACCTTTGTGTTTGGCTGCTTTCTGATGGGCTTCAACTCACACACTGGCTATTGATTGTTCTCCTCTTCCCTTCTATGCTCTTCTTAGTGGATTCTACTTGCTTCCCCCCAGAACTATTTCTACCCTACTCACTGTGCTAAGGAATAGGAACAGAACACTACTATCAGCTCCCTTCCACTTGGGTAACGTGGTTAGCTTGTGGCCAAGCTAAAAACCACCAAGGGGGTGGGAGCACTGGTGCTCCCAACACTGGGCAGACTGAGCTCACTGCTTAACAGAGAGCTTTAAAACCTGTGCACAGAGAAGGAATGCTCATCTTCAGGGAGAAATCTTCTGGTTTCTACTGCCACATGCCTCTTCCATCACACACTTCTCTAAATTGTAAAGTGACGTGATTCCCAGTTTGGAAAGCTGCTGAGTATGAAGGCCTGTCTGCATCAACACTCAACTGCATGACAGAGTAAGTGGAGATGAGCAGCCACACTGAGCATCCCACCTGTCCTCAGCACCATCCCTGGCAGTGTTCAAGGCCAGGCTGGACAGGGCTTGGAGCAAGCTGCTCTAGTGGAAGGTGTCCCTGCCTGTGGCAGGGGTTGGAGCTGGAGGAGCTTCAAGGTCCCTTCCCACCCAAACCAGGCCGGCATCCTGTAGTTAACACAGATAGGAAGCATCAAAGTAAGATCATTTTGAAAACGGCTGATTCCATTTTCCATTCTACCTGTGCTGGTGTGAGTGAACAATAAACTATAAGAGTTCAAAGCATCACAAAGGTTTTGCACCATGTCACTGCACTGACTCATAGGTTAATGGTGGGTAATGGAGTCTCCTGTGGAACTCATCACAGGTAGGTATATCAGCTTCCTTCACCTTCCCACTAAGAAGCAGCATTATTCTGTTTTTAAAGCAGTTTAAGCTGACGACCTTTGCATATTAGTTAAAAAGATCACTTCTGGCACTCTTCCACAACTAAATGCAGAAGCAGCAGTTCAAAAAGTTACAAGGAAAACCATCTCAAACAGTAGCAAAGGTTGAAAGGGCAGAAGAGCACGGGAGAAGAGGCAGTAGAAGCCCTCCTGAGACTGCAGCTATCTGATAACTCATGGGAGTCATTGGGTCTGGCATTAAGAGGTCCATTTTTGATGTACATACATAAACCAGGATACAATTTGCCCACCAGAGAGCTTCTGATGAATCACTGGAAGTTTAAAGCTCAAATGAATAACCCATTCTGTCACTGTCCTTTTATTTCAGTTACTCCATATTCCCCAGCTTGACACACATGACAGACAAGTAACACGTACCAGGAAGGACCAACAAGCGACATGGATCAGTCTGAAGCCTGGAGAGATCTTCAAGGAAGGGATTTCAATCTATCAGTCATGCATGAGAGCTGAAAGGACACTGAACACTGACCAGGGCCTGGGCTGGTGGACACTCAATAGACTTGTATAGGTTCTAAGCTAAAGAAGTGACCAGGTGTCACCTTTGTGTGTAGAAGGCGATGTTCAGATCAAAAGTAACCAAAGAGCCTCCATGAGAAGTAGGGAGATGTTAGACTGAAGTTATGGAATGGAAAAAGCAAGTGAGCAAGCCTGAGACCAGGCAGCCAAAGTTTCCACTTGAAACTGCAGAACAGAGCAAGGAGGGAATAATTTGCTCCTCATACTTCCCATTCTTGCTCTGAGGTCCTCACAACCCATTTGCTGTGAGTCACGCTTCCCTCCCATAGTTATTCCTTTCTAGAAGGCAACAAACAAACAAACAGCGGTAAGAGGCTGCTAATCAGAATCTCAAAGGTTTTACTCATCCTTCCCAAACACCTATTCATGCCCTTGCCCTCCTCCATAACACTGTGCTTGAACTCAGTCCTTTCTGTTACCTGGCTGAGCACTGGGAAGGGGCAGCTGCTTTTGTGAGACAGCAGCATTACACAGCACCAACCAGGATAGGCTCCTTACACCTTGTATTGCACTAACAGTCAATGCAACACTAAAGAGATTTACAAGTAATTCAAAGAGAGTTTTGAAACCAGGAAGCAGCGAGTCCGATACGAAGACTCCTCTGGAGTTACAAGTTATGCTCCAATCAGTGTTCTCCCCACTAAGCTCCATGAGGACAACCTACACCAAGTTATAGCTATCAGCTCCTAAGTGGGAAGTTGACCACATTTTCACCATACTTCATCCGGCACAAAGCTTTTAAAACCTCTTTAGCAAAACACCACTCAGTTCCTTTGTCATAAGACAGCTTTGCTGAAATACCAAGTACCTGCTATGCATAAACATTTATTTCTCAAAGCATTAAGTAGGTTAAATTAATACAAGGTGGCCAAAACAGGGAACTCAGACCCCACAGAGGCTGAGTAATAGCACTGATCACCTACACAGCTAAGATCTGCTGGGACACAGTCATGGCCATTATCTGTTGCCAGGGCTTTCTTTTTTTGCACACCTTGCACAGTGCTGTTATGGACTACAGTTTTCATAGAACCATGGAATGGTTTGGGTCGGAAGGGACCTTAAAGCTCACCCAGCTCCACCCCCTGCCACAGGCAGGGACACCTTCCACCTAGTGGAAGCAGGTTCCACTTCCATCTACCTGTAGCAGGTTGCTCCAAGCTCCGTCCAACCTGGCCCTGAACACTGTCAGGGAAATGTACCTGTTTATTTCTCAAAGCATTAAGAAGGTGAAGTTGAAATGGCAGAATTTAGTTCAAACACCAACTGCCCTCAAGAAGCCCTGACCTGCACTAAAGCTGTTAAAGAGACAACCATATCCTGTACCAGCAGGACCTGAGTCTGTCTATTAGGTGTAACACAACAGCGATGCTTCCACCAGCATATGTCAACTCTGGGGTGAAGCTTCAGCCACAGGAGGCCCCTTGCTATGAACTGACCATCTAAATCTCCTGTTTCAGTTCATCAAGGCTCAGGAGACCTTTTCTAGGATCATAAACAGCCATTTTCTAGAGAGCAGAACAAATACTTGTTTGTGCATCATCCACAAGACCGCCCAGCCATCAACAGCCTCAGCACTCAACCAGCTGCTAAATACATGTAAATACTGGAAATAACATCAGGCAAAAGCCAAATTACAAGGAGATAACCCTATGTGTGCTTGTGCATGATAAGGAGAGCAGCAAGAGCTGGGTAAGGAACTATGAGCAGCTTCAGTGAGTGCAAGGAATTTTCTGCCACTCCTGTTGAGACAGCGAGTTCCAGTTTGAAGCCAGACATGGGATTTACTGGAACAGGTTACTGCCCTCCAGTCAACCCCTTCCAGACTGGAACACACAGGTTATTGCATCAACCCACTGTCCATTTGAACTTCCCCAAATTCCAGCAGCATGCTCTGCTCCTCGCCAAGTTCTCCACTGGGGGAGAGGAGACTGGTGCTAGCATTGCCCTTCAGCAAGGCACAGCAGTGCTGAGGCTCCCTGTGTGTATTAGGAGATACCCAGAACTCAGATGCCTTCCCCAATTAAGGAGGCTTCCTATATTTAGATCCCAAGGGACACACAAACAGGTTTGGCTCATTTACAAGCACTCCCTCCAGGAGACCTGCTACTTGATGTCCCTTTTTTGGTCAGCTAATTCAATTCTCTAGGAGGAATTGCAAAGAGCAAATACCTTTCCTCCCATAGTTAATATTTGGAAGATACTGAAATGATTTAAGACAGTTGTTTATTCCCATTTGTGAGGTGCGCTTAAATCCTGGAGATGGGAGTCTACAACTAAAATAAAAGGCAAGGAAAGGGAGAAAGTCTTAAAAAGGGTTCTATAAACACACTGGAAAAGGGACACTCAGCCCATGGAACTGCAGCTCGGAGCTGGGAACAGCAGTGATGGTGTCACACTGGAGAGCCAAACAAGTTGCAGGGCTCCAAACAGGGTTTGTCTATGTGAAGTGGGAGGCAGGAGGTGCATGAAGTAGTTGCATATCTGTTAGGCTCACCTAAAGAATCCTGAAGCTAGTCTGAATGTGCTTCCATTTCCAGAAGGAGTCTTGAAGATCAGCTATTTACAAATATCCAGTAGTAAGTAGAGAGGTCTTCAGAAGAACTGATTTTGTCACACTAAGGGCACAGCAGTGGTGGTTTAGAACCAGTTGGCTCTATTCTGCAATAGGACAAGGGGTGATAGGTTCAGACTGAAATAGGAGATGGTCAGGCTGATATAAAGAAGCAGCTCTTCCTTGTGAGGGTGCTGAGGCACCGGCACAGGGTGCCCCGAGAAGCTGTGGCTGCCCCATCCCTGGCAGTGTTCAAGGCCAGGTTGGACACAGGGGCTTGGAGCAAGCTGCTCTAGTGGAAGGTGTCCCTGCCTGTGGCAGGGGTTGCAGCTGGATGATCTTAAGGTCCTTTCCAACTCAAACCATTGCATGATTCCCTGATTGTATGATTTACTTTTTTAACCTTATTTACTGTTGAGCCCAGCAGCCCTGCAGCTACTCACCCAAGGCGGGGCTCCATGCAACAGTCTGGTTCAAATCTTGACTCAAAGGCAACACCAACTACAACTTCTCAAGCCGCGTTTCCAGACTATCCAGAAAGGCTGAGTTCAACCATGATGACTCCCTACAGATCTTCTCTCACCATAACAGCTTCCACAATACTGGAAGCACACAAGCTTGTCAACTTGCACTGAAGTTGCACAGGCATTCAGAGCCAGGGAAGAATTTACTTGTGTTAACAGAATATGCTTATTCTAAAAAAGTAAACAGCATGAAGCCAGGGTTAAATATAGGCATTTCAGAGAGGCAAACCCAAAGAAGGGTTTGTGGCTCTTTTTAGGGCACATATGTGTAGCAAAACACTGAGTTTCAGTCAGAACTGAACTCAAGTTCTTCAGTAGACAGCTACTGAAACAAGGTTTGGTATAACCCAGTTAATATTCATCAGCCAAACACTGTACTGCTGGTTAGCTTTTACCAAGAAGAGGTATTGCTCCAGTCCTGCTTAAAGATATAAAACCAGTGTGGGTTACACATCTCTAACAGTCCAGTTCTCACCTGTGACTTGCAAATACCAAGCTTCAATGAAATGCACAGCAGCAGCACTGCACAGTAAAAAATAAGTAAGATCAACTAAATTAGTCTATTCTTGTTCTTTATCCTTCCATTTGAAGTACTCTTTGTAACCAACTTCATAGCAAACCCAAGTCTGCACTCAGTGAACTCAGACGCGTAGCTGAAACCCATGAGGAGAAAATACCAAGGATGCATTTGCTTAGATTCAAAAGTAAATCAGGAAGTTTTGGCTAAAAAAAAAGAAGTAGCTACAACATAAATAAGGAGCAATGAAAGGTTCAGTATTTGAGGTTTGGGTCCCGATTTACTGCTTTGCTCCTGATGAAATTAAATGGCACAAAACCCCCTAACCTCAAGTGACAACACCTCAATTCAGGATGCAGCTGCTGACAATGTACAAACACAACTGGACCTCAGCCTGCTCAGGCACCCAAAGATCTTATGAGGTGTCAGCCTTGGTCAGAGCCCAAACCAAGAAAGGGCAGGAATCTCTTTCCATTCCATAACTACCGAAACTGCTTGCAAAGCTGCCATCGGGTGCAGGACTGAGCTTCACAGGCATCTTTCCTGCTGAAACAGACTCCACTTCACCACCAGAGACTTCTGTGCTGTTACAGTCACAGCAACACAACTCAACATTCCATTGCCAAAAAGCAGAACACACCTTCGCCCCTTTAAGCCCAAACAGGAATGTATAAAGAACACAAATTGAGAACAATTTGGGTGGAATGGGACAAGTGAACATCCCTTAGTCCAAGCCCCTATTACATCAAGCTGCTCACATTTGCCCAGCCAAGGCTTGAGTAGCACTAAGCTTACTCCTTCTAGACAACCTGTTCCAAGATTAAGGTTGGAATCTTAAACTAAGGTCAATAAAATACTCAAAAGACTCCTTCACAGTGAGCAAAACCAGGGAAAGCAACAAGGATAGGAACAATGTTGGGAATACTTCAGTCCCCCTCACTGTTATTTCAAGAGGTTATGTATTGGTGGCACAAGTCTGTGCGCAAAGACAACTCTCAGAGCAAATGCTCAGAGCTGAGCTGAAAAAGCATTTGTAATTTAGCTGAGAGCTCACTCAGGAACAGTCTCAGTATCCAGGCCTGGCACTCCTGAAAGAGCTCACAGCTTTGCACATCTAGATTTAAATGCCAAACTCCTCTCCTAAGGAAAGCTTACATCTTTATGTAAGGAAAGCTTACTTGACAAGCTTAAACTACTCTGCTTACTAAGTACAGGGATCCAAGGTATGTCTGTTCCATTAAAAGTACCCCATTTGTGACATTAGCTTGGCAACGTAATGGCTCTGATCCAGGGACAGAACCATTCTTAAAGTCTCCCCTGATGGCAGAAGCTTCAGGAATAACCAGCGACATCCACCACCCAGCACTTGCAGCCAAACTTCTGCGCTCAGAGCTTAATGTGAACTGAAGATGTTCCTTCTCCCAGTTAGCATCACCATGGGTGCTGGAAAACCTTTGCCAAGAAGAGGCAAGATATAATGGCCTGCTTTGGTATTTTACTACTACACGCAGGACAGCTCAGGAAGCCAGAGCAAGGGTGTGTAAATGCTGCTGTAAGGGAAGATGCTTCCCAGGCCAGGCATGCTTTGGTGATGGGTTTTTGGACGAGGATCTTACATGTAGTTGCACAATAAAGTAAACAAGGGAGGCAAAGCTGACAGCCTGGGAGCCGAAGATTAATGACACAGCAGATATTTGCTCTACTCATACATGCATGGAAATCAACTTGTAATTGCATCTTAACATGTCTCTGTATATGAAAGGACTGAGTGAAGGATTACACATGAGGAAGTGCAAGCACTGTGAAGCTTTAGTTCAGCTTCTCTTGGGATATGCATGATCCCGAATTTCCTTTTCCATCCTCTCCTTCCCATAAACCACACCAACACTCAGGGAACAAAGGGGACAACTCTCCCTGAACCCAAAACTCTGCATCCTCTCCATGTTAATCACACCTTCTAGTCAGTGTGCAGTTCTGAACCAAGTCAGTCTTCTCTACACTGCTCATTTCACGGCACCTCCTCTGAAAAGCCTCAGTGCTTACCACAGCTTTCACACTGTCCCATATGGCTAAGTGGTAGTAATGTGTTTTTAAAAGGTTGGAAAATGAAGCATAGTAAAGAGTTCAAGCATCAGAAGCTTTGGTACCCAGAACAGATGTCTAAAGTGTTAGTTCTTCAAATACTCCCCATTTCTACAGCATTTGGGAAGTAAAACTCTACCCGCTGGGGGCTGAGCTACAGAGATGAGTGCTCAGGCCTAAAGATGCATCCTTAACACCAAAACTATAACTCCATACACACCTGTATGATTTTCCAGTACCATCCTAGCCAGCACCCCAATCCACAGCAGGGCAGGGACACCTCTAGCTCCCCAGAACAGCAGCCTCCTGCCTCACCAGATCATCACCTAGAAATTCCTCCCAGGTAAAGTCAGTGCTTCCCCAAACACCAGGGAACTTCAGACCTTACTGGGCCACCTGCAAGTTCTGGATTTCTTCAGGGGTCCAAAGTTATTACAGCCTCTGCTTAGAATGATCCCAGTTATTACCTGTGGGGATGAACTACCGCTGCCACTGCATGCACAGCAACAGCCAAAAGCAACCAGACAGCTTGTCAGGCAGTGGAAAATCATCATTCCTCTCACAAACACCTTCATCTTTATTTGTATTAGTTACCGGCTCAGTTGCACAGCACCGATTAACCTCTCTTGTAGGGAGGTGAATTCCCTGGCAAGGCTTCCAAAGGGAACAGTGCTCACATCTGGTGAGAAAGCTTGGTCAAGAGCATCAGCCACACTCATCAGGAAGCCCAGGTCAACACAAGGATTTGGTACATCTCATCCCTAAAGCCTCTTTTAACATAGTCAGGCCTACAGAAAATGGTTGGGCTAACAAGAGAGCTGGAGAGGGGCTTTGAACAAGGGCCTCTAGTGAAAGGTGTCCTCTCCATGGCAGGGGGTTGGAACTGGATGAGCTTTAAACAGTCTTTTCCAGTCCAACCCAGTCGGGGATTCTGTGATCTATGATAAAGCCAGGGGCAGAGCTTTCCAGTTTCATCATTTTGCACGTAATGCCAGTGAAATTTCCTTCTCAAATTAGGTAATCTTTGCTCTTTTGACGTTTTCTTGCAGAGCAGCATATTGCAATGTAAGCTGAAAGCACTGCAGACAGGAGGGGGATGAGTGCATGACACCAACATTTAAGGGGTATTCAAATTTTACACATGTTCAAGCTACACTAATGGTAAAACTGGAAATTCAACAAGGCTGCACAGGCTGAACTTCACCAAGACGCTTTTCCCTTCATGTGTTTTTATTATTGTGGGTGGCCCAATTCATCTGCTGGGGTCCCACACTCACCCTGAAGCACTGTAACACCGGGCTGCACATCACCTTTCCATACAGCCATAGAGCCAGATGCAGCCTCCACACTAAGGGACGCCTTTTCTGGCTTTGGGCACCAGTTATTTATTTCTCCAACAGTTTTAGAAACAGGCAACAAAAAAAAACATTAAGTTAGTTTTAAATGCAGTGTGTGTAACACCCCACATGCTACCTGCCTCAGTGGGGCATCACGGCCACACTTCCACTTTGCCTGCCATAGCTTTAACTCCTGCTTATCTTACAGAAGGATGTCAGAAGTCTTACGCAAGTTCACCTCTGCCATACTCCTTGTCCTCCCAGGAGCCACTGAATGAAATGGGAGTTAATGAATAACACAGGAGGAATTATTTCATTAGCCTCATGGTGAAAGAGAGCCATCTAATTCTTGGCTATGATGTCAGACTTGAGAACCGGCCAGCAACACTTGCTCAGGCTTCCACTGCTCAATCAAGTGCTGCACCAGTGGTGTTCACAGCAAAGGGCTTGGGTAAGACTGCCAGAGCATGGAGTGAAGCGGCTCTGACAGCAACCTTGTGAAGGATTAAAGCAGCATGAGTGAGGGACTGAAGCCTGGCATTTGCTTCCACAGAGGGAGGACAGGAGGGGGAGGTTTCTAGCAGTGTTCATTTTATGTATACGCCTTGTACAGATATGGAAATCAATGCAGCAATTTCCCCCTTGCCTTACCCTCCACTTTAGAGTCCCAACCCCACAACAACTAACACCAGTTTCTGGTACAACCTGTCTGTCAAATTCCATCAGCAACCCAAGGCCCTTGAAGGGAGGTCTGAAGCAAGGTATAGATCCTTCATCAGTCATCACCAGTCCTGTCTTCCGGTATTCAAGGCTACCTCCCTTCAACTTTTTAACTAATGCCTCTCACAATAGAATCTGATGCTTATGACATCAAGTAGATGTTCATTCCCCTGTGAAAAACACACCCATCTCCTGCTGGTATGGGTAGGAAGGAGGACAACTGCAACGAAGACTTCCTCAGCCTACCGAAGTCCTCCTTCAGGTCACCCACACATCTTCCTGCAATAAAACCCAGCTTTACACTGCCTGAAGAGTTGGTATGGTTAAAAGGCTGCCTAGTTCTAGGTCTGCCAAGGAGACCAGGCAGTTTCAGATTGTGTTTAGAGAGATATTTTATTGATTCCATAGCCGTGGAAGTCCATCCTCACTGAGAGCAGGACAGCTGTGCCAGGCAGTGCTCTGCAGGCAGTTTGACTCTTAGGATAGATGTTCCTTCCTGTCCAGAACACACCTGCACTCTCTTTGCATTAGTCAGGAGCAAGCTCAGAGACAAGAAAGCAGCAATTTGAACAGCCACACATTACTGAGTTGGCAAACACATCAAAAACAAAAGTTAATTGTACCACGTCCCAAGCCATGCTGGAAGAAACACTATCTCCAAGGTTAATATGTGCTGTTCGGTCATTCTCATATGTCAGATGCATTCACATTCAAGTCCTGGCATCACAATTCCTCAAGAATGCAATGCTGAAGTATACTTAGAATGGTTGTGTTAATACGATAGCCAGCTTCCATAATGCCATTAAAGTATCCTAAAACCACTACTTAAATCACTAGGGATCTGTTAGAGCGAGTCCAGAGGAAGCCATGGAGATGCCACGAGGGCTGGAGCAGCTCTGCTCTGGAGCCAGGCTGAGAGAGCTGGGCTGGGGCAGCCTGGACAAGAGAAGGCTCCT
>WYDI02031525.1:11527-34428 GCA_009867235.2 Psittacus erithacus
GGTTGGACACAGGGGCTTGGAGCAAGCTGCTCTAGTGGAAGGTGTCCCTGCCCATGGCAGGGGTTGGGACTGGATGAACTTTAAGGTTCCTTCCAACCCAAACCATTCTATAATTCTATGATTCCATTGACCTATACACATTTATCTTGAGTTCTTCAATACATGCTCCAAATGGCCATATTTCAGATACAATGCTAATCCCATGGCACTATCTGTAAAATTGACAGAAAATTCAGTAAGACAAACTACCAAAAGTTGGCTTCTATTACACAAGAACCTTCTGAAATTGTGTGGAACAACATCAACATCCAATGTTGCCTGTAAACAACACCTTCTGGCACATGAAGAGCATGTGCACACAGGCACTGCCTTTGGGCCACTATCTCCACACAGGCAGCCTCTGCCAAGAAGAAAGCTCTGAAGTGGTGCCCAGCAGCCAGTACTCATCACCAACAGGGTGCTCAGCAGAGCATACAGCTGTGCTTCCTCCTATAGAGCTGCAAATCAGTGCCTAAAGGTACGCACAATAGTACACAGTGAGGCAAGAAACAAGGTTTTGAGATGGTGCACAATTTGGGATAGAACTGGTGCCCTCACTGGTAAGGCTGGGAGCCTGTGATACTGCTCTAGATTTAACCACGTGCTTACACTCTCTACTAAGTCAGAGTTGGTCTTACACAAGGCAAAGTTCTGCAGAGCTCTTCAGTGGGGTTTTTGGAGGCTGCATCTGTACTGTCCCTACAGCAGTGTTTGTTAAATAAGTCTTCACATGCCAAGAACACTGCTAAAGCCACCTACAGCAAAGAGACTCACCTTTACTGGAAGCATCCTTAGTGCTACAGCCAGACCAGCTGTACGCAAACACTGCCCTAGAGGCCTGAAGTAAGATTCTTCTCACCTACAGCCAGATTTTAGGTCTGACCTGGTCTCTTTTTCAAAAGGCCCCCATTCTGCCCCTCAGTGTGCAGTTCTTACCTATGTTGAACACCCACTTCAGGAGACAGGCAATGCTCAATTCAGCTGGATGGTCTGGCAGGAGGACATGGCAGCAACATCCAAGTGTCCTTAACTCTGCAGTTTCCAGCTTAAAGACACCTGAACAGTGTCATCCAGGCTGCAGCAGCATCACTCATTAAAGACATAGCTGCACACTACATTCTTTGGTGTTCAGATGTGAAAAACAAGCAGCTCACTAGACATTCAGTATAGGAACATACATTCCTCCACAGCTGGAAAACCACTGCAACTCTTCCTGCATCCCCCAAGCTTTTTGCCAGCATTAAGTAGCTGCCAAATTGGGAGTCAGTTATAAAGTCCTTCTGTCACCACCACTATTTTCCCAGAGCTTAAAAATTAAATCAAGTATCCCACTACTGGAATTTCATTACCAGGAAGCTGCAATAATGCTTATTGCATTATGGTTCTTGGTTTGTTCTTCCTGCAGAACCACTCAATCACTTCAATGCTTTGAGTTAATTATTGCTAAACTGAGGTAAATGCAAACAGAAACCCCAAAAGCATGAAATAACAGCAGGAAACCCAGCTCAGCTTGAACTGAATACTCTGTGATCACCTGTAAGTGCCAGAGAAATTCTCACATAGCTCCAATCTGCATGAGAAAATTCAATCCCTGACAACCAGAGCTTCAGAGTGGCCACATGAAGATTACACAGCGACGTAAAAACTCAGGCTTCATCTACACACTTGAGATTAGCAATGACAAAGGTTTATCGTAATGTATAAAAAAAACCCTAGAAGCTGGATGCAGTATTTCCAGGGGCTCTGTCAGACTTTGATCCC
The DNA here is from genome assembly GCA_009867235.2 of Psittacus erithacus. Lineage (NCBI taxonomy): Eukaryota > Metazoa > Chordata > Aves > Psittaciformes > Psittacidae > Psittacus > Psittacus erithacus. The sequence continues at coordinate 13,328 of WYDI02031525.1, forward strand.
CTCAGCAATAAAGCATAAATAAGCAGGAATGATTCTCTGGAGAGTTCACCAGAACCCCAAAGATCATGGTTCTCTAGAGCGTCTTCTGCACTGATCTAAGAATACCTTCAGTCCTACTCTTCTCTCATTCAACAGAAGGAAAGCAGACTCAGCCTCAAGGAGCTGATGGAAGGCAGCAGTCAGATTTAGCCCTGGCACACTTGGTTTTGCAGAAGAGCTACCAGTTGCCAGCGAAGTTTCACTGACTTACACTGACAGGATGGAAATTGGAAGTGTTCAAACAAGCACCTCATTCAAAATCACTGGTGTGAGAAGTTCAACCTACATGTGAAAGCCTTTGAACTTGGCCAGTGGAAGTGACTTCTGCAAAGCAATGAGCCTCACTTAGTGAGAGAAGCACGCTAAGAAAGGAAGCAAATAGGCAATAGAAAGAATGCTCCAAGTGTCAGTCTTCCTGAGAGCAACCAGGACAAAGTGCTTTTTGTATCTACCTTTGAGCTCTTGACAAATCAAAACTAGATTAAATGTGCTACCAGCCTGGCTTCTACCTCACAGCCTGCTACAGGATCTCATGAAGAGACCTGCCAATACCCTGCAGTAACTCACAGCCCAGCAGACAAGCAACATGTGTGTTCCACTGCCCTCGAATGAGGGCTGAAGAAATCCTGTCTCTTCAGCTTCACAGCAAGTGACAGGGGATCATTTTGTTCGCAGTCAAGATGAATAAAAACTCAGAAATAAGAGCTAGAGGTCCTACCTGTATAGGAGTTAACCAACATGAGTAACAACATGTTCAGTCTTGCTAGAGCCAGGAGGAGTATCTGCCTGAGCAGTTATCAATGAAAGCTTTATCACCTCCAGGAACAGGCTCTGAAATACATAATTTGTGGTTTGTACATTTTTCATTTCACCTTGCTAAGTTCACCAGCAGGATTTTCTGCTGTTAACCCAGCACAAAGTTTTAGTGCATTAGTTCTCACTACTGAATTAAATACACAGCTGTCTTAACATCCACCAATCCAATAACCATAGTCCATAACCCACAAGGGCTAAGCACATTTTACCTGTGGAAAACCCATGAGCATTTATCAAGTAACACATCAAATCTTAACCACAAATATTAAAACCAGCAATTCAACTGTTTCAGCCAACAATTAGTAAGACTTCTGAGAAAAAGCAATGCATCTGCATCCCCTTCCCACATAACTCCCAAGTACAGCTTCAGTAGCACCACAGGCACAACCAGTGCCAGGCAGCAGCAGAGGCAAAGCCCAGGAGAACTGGGTGTTCTGCTGGGGACACTTTCAAACTCAGCCTGGCTGAGAGACAGAACAGTTTCAGGAGCTGCATTGCTGAAGGACAATTTGAAACCAGAAAAGGCCACGCTTTCAGCATTCAGGCCTTCCTGCACCAGACGTTCAGCCCAAGACTCCAGTACTGTAAGGCAGACAGTATTCCTTAGCTCCAGTCACATGATCCACAGATCATGGAAGCACAGGATGGTCTGGGTTAGAATGGACCCTCACAGCACCTCCGTGGCCTCCTCTGGCCTCACTCCAACAGCTCCACGTCCCTCTTGTGCTGTTGCCCCAGAGCTGGATCAGGACTGCAGGGGGGAGTCTCCCCAGAGCACAGCAGAGAGGGAGAATCCTCTCCCTTGACTGTACCTATCCCAGACTACAGCACACCAGCAGCATTCTACCTTCTGAAGGCTGTTGTAAGACAGTAGCTTTAGCATCAGGACCATTTTGCCTACAGAAACAAAATCAAGTACTGCAGAAGCCCTTGGTAAATGCTTTACCTGCAGCAAGCCTGTCTAGAAGCACTGTGTTAAAAACTCCCTTTCAGAGTATCAGTCTTGTCATGCTGAATATGGCACTAGGACTGCAAGCTGAAGTCAGAATATGCAGCATGCTGACACAACACTGAAGCAAAGGTTAAGTTGCAGATTTCTACCTCAAACCTGTCTGCCAGGAACACTGTCACTTGTAACTAGGAGTTCAAATACTGGAAAAGAAAGAACCACAGTGGAGTTCCAATGCACCTAACTCATCCTAAGTCCCATTCCACCAGCTCAAACTGAGCAGATTCAGTGAAAACTTGACACCAAGCTACCCTGAAATATTAAGAAAGGATAGAATTCATTCCTACTGGTTTACACAAAATCTGCTACTTCTACCTTTGAAAACTCAGTGAGGCTTGAGACTACAGCAAACCTAACTAGACTGATTCCTTACTTCAGAACTGCAGCCTTCAGACCCTGAAGATATTACCCTACATTAAGATATTCCATATACCCACTATATGTTATAGCATTCACCCAGCCTATCCCGTTTAGATGAGACATTAATAAAGACTTTTCCTTATTCCTCCCCCAAAAAGCAGCTGTAAAACTGACATCCAATATACATACATCACTTCCAAGGAAAGGCTGAGGTTGGACACTCTTCACCTCAGAAGCATTTGGATGAATCTCCAGGATTTCACATGCAGAACAACTCCTAAATCCTAAACTGGAAGCTTAACACCAAACATTAACAAAACTGCAGAATGGAGAAGGTGTAGGCACACAGGCACAGCTGCTTGCTACAGGTCACATTCACTTCTTTCTGCTCAAGGAAAAACTTACCCACCCAGTAAGTTTAGGGTGACACACACCTTGGTATTTAAATAACTGAGATCTAGAGATGTAGGACATAGGTGACTCAGCTGGAGCCAACTCTTTAAGCAAATGCAGATTTTAACAAGAGAAATCCCTGTTCTATTCTTACAGAGTTTAAAGGTTACAGAAAGCTCTATGCTGGAGGTACACAGCAGCACCAGGCAGAGATGCTCTGAATTCCACAGAGAGGCTGAGCTGTCACTTACACAGCACGAGCTGTGGATCCCCAGCTTCATGGGAAGAGTTGCAACTTTCTCTTCCACATTCTCACATGCAATAAACTACCAGATGTCTAAACTCTGAGTTCCAGATCAAGTGTTATTTTAATAACCCAAGTACCCAGGTCATGATTTGAGGGGTTACAGGGAAACTGCTCTTCGGAAGTCAGCTAACAACAGCACATCCTTCAGACAGGTCTCAAGCCATCATATCTGTTCCAACAAGCATGAACTCTGCTGAGTCAAGTCTTTCAACACCCCTCAGCACAATCCCTTGGGGAGAACACAATGACAAAACCTGACTAATTGCTATGAAATATGGTGCCAACAGAGTTTTCTTTTGCAAATGTGACAGAGGCACCAAGTTGTTTTACCGCAATTCTCTGAACTGGCCTCAGGGTGTTCCTTCAGCTTCCACATTTTAGTTTGCTGCAAATACCTCAGCAGATCTATCAAGGCCAGGTTGGACACAGGGGCTTGGAGCAAGCTGCTCTAGTGGAAGGTGTCCCTGCCCGTGGCAGGGGTTGGAACTGAGAGAGCTTTAAGGTCCCTTTCAGCACAAATCAGGCTGGGATTTGATGACCTTAAGAACACCAACCCCACACAGGGACCCCATTCTTTCTCCTAAGCTTTCCAGAGTCAACCAAGAGGCTTAAAGTTTTCCAAAACAGGTACTCTGAGCCCAGTTTAACATTTACTGCTCATCAATTCACAGAAGTTCAAAACCTGACCTTTCACAAGCAATAAACAACCCAACTGGCTACATCAGCAACTGCACCACAATGGGCTTCACAGCACCAGGTCCACATTGCCACAGGTCTTTCTAGCACCCACACCATCTGAACAGCCCTGAGTGTTCTCTGCACCTGCAGAGGCAGCCACCGCACTCCAAACTCTGCCTGGAAATTCAAATCAGCTCTAGGAATTATTCAGTTGTCTTGGCAAGAGTCAGTATAAAAACTGCGCAGTTTAAGCACATAAATTAGGGTTTGGATAGGTTTTTGGCATTAGGCCTTTCTTTAAACCGCAGCTTAACTAGGCTGGCCTCAGCCATCCGCTTGCTTCTAATATGGTAATTCACACACAAAAGCTGAAGTCCCTCCGTGTCCTTTTCATGATACAAGTCACTTCAGACTAAATTCTTTTGACAAGGCATGTTTTATCACTCCTCACCTTTGGTAAGTGAAATCACTTCAGCTCCATGACAAATGCTACTGAACCTGCAGCACAGTTTTTGAAGAATTCTTTATTAGTGCATTCCTTGGTCTGCTGGGATTGACACATGGGAGCAAGTGTTTATGATGAAACTAAAACCTGAGTTTTGTTGTAAGAATGAGAAAACACAACAGCAGTCATTTTATATACTTAGAAATTGAAAGGAGATGAGGCAGATTAACCATATTGCAATTCTGGGACTCGAAGCATGTTCAAGTACACAAGGCCTAGCCCTCCTAGGTGTCTAATCTGAATGCCAATCAGTCTGGGCGTAGGAGCAAGAAGCATGCTAGGAGCAGTAAAGGCACTGCTTCAGCAAGAGCTGGCCAGAGAATCACCACCTCTGGGTGAGCACTGGCCAGGTCTCAGGCAGCTGGACACAGTGCTGGGGCAGTTCAGAATACTGGACCGTAAACTGAAATCATGGGTAGAAAAATAAGCTACAGAGCACAGCACAGGACACAGCTTACTCTCCAGTGAGCTGCCATGTTGCTTCCACCCCAACCAGAACAGTTCAAGCTGTCTTATGCAAGAGGAAAAGTCCTCATACCTCAGTGCTGAATGAGGAGATGGCGGTCATGGAATGATGCAACAGCGCTATTAAAACTAATAGGTCTGTGGGTGTGACCCTCAAAGGACAGGAGCACCTCAACTTGTACCTTCTACAAACAGCTCAGTAGAAAGCTAGTCTTCAAACAAGCAAGAATGGAAGCAAGAAATAGCTCCTACTGTCCTTGTTATGTCAATCTTGCACTTGGCAAATCAAACTAAATCCTTTTGTCCACAATTCCCGGGGCTCCACATGAGCACCGCACCACCCAGTGCAGGCAGAGACAGCAATGAACTGCCACCCTCACAGGTAAGCAGCACATCAAGCAAGCTGCAAGATTGCTTCTGACTCCAAGTTCATTACAACAGCAGGATTGGCATTGCTTTTCTCAGGGAATTACTGAAATATTCCCACCTTTAGACCCTTCTACTGGTAGGTTATCACCAGCCTTTCAGAGCTCACAGGAAGAAGTGTCTATGCCGTGTAGTGCAGAGGCACTAATGCTTTAGCAACCGAAAGCCAGAGAGCTCCTAAGCCAGCTTACCAGTCAACATCTGAGAAGCAAAAGATAATTTGCCTGGAATAATGAGCTACGTATCGAGCCACCATGACTAGAGCTCCCCAATTATTCCTGTATTTCTTCTGCTGGGAGTGAAACAGCCTGGGAAGAAGCAGAGGCTTCGATGGTGGGGACAGTCAGTTACTGAAGCTACATCAAGCAAAGCAACAGTGATCTTGGGCTTAATGGACCAAATTCTGCAAAGCAGCACCAAGAGTCAAGACCAGCATCTTCCAAATCAGTAGAGTTTGTTCATCACCCTCAGTTCATCATCAAACTTCAGCATTTTAGGGAATCCCACTGTTTTAGAACCCCCAACATACTCAGCTTGCTGAGTCCTCTCACAGATCAGTGCCGAGCCTGTCACTCAGAAGCTAAAATGCCAGTACGACATGTGAAAGCCACTTTGGTTCCAGCTACTACAGCCCGCAGAACTGAAGGAGGGGGAAAGCAACATGACAGTGACCAGTCATGTAGGTACCAACATTATGCAGCTATACAAGAAATTTCTATTTTCTGGCGTTATCTTTTAATGAATATTTACTATTCTTTATTTTTCTTTAACCAGGTTTTATGAGTATTACTTTTACAGCCAGTGTCCCATATAGTCACAGATTCTGAAGGAAGGACCTGTGATGAGCTGTAGCACCACCAAGGAAGTTTCCACATTGATACCCTAATACATGGTTTGAACATTTGGAGGTGTTCTGAACATACAGGCATACTCTCAGTATACTGAAGTTGTAGTTCTTTTTATCATGACTTAGGTAGGAGCTCCAGAGCAGAGATCTGGTCTCCTTACTAAGAAGTGTAACTGCTTCCCCCGGTTTTGCCAGAACACAACCCAGCAACAAAATACTAAACATGTCAACTTGATTCTCCAGAACTGAAAATTTCCGTGTGCCTTCTATCTGCAGTCTCCATTTACTCATCTGTTATGTACAGGGATGCTCTGCAGCAGTGAAGTACACTAACCAAACACCTCAAACCATGTGATACTCATGCTTGAGTCTGGAGGGATTAAGAGATTCCAGTCCACAGCAAAAGAAAACAAGCAAGCTATTGTGTTCTGCATTAGAAAACAACTATGCCTTGACCATAATCCATCAGCCAAACCTACAAGGAAAGCCCAGCAGACCTCAAAATATTCACCTTGTTCCATCTTCCTCCTTTTCCCTCAGAGTTCAGATTTTCCCAAAGAGAAAAAAGGTGCATTCTTTTGGAAGTTACTCAAAGAAAGGTTCACTGAGCATAGACAAAGATGATGATTTAATTATAATGGGTATCCAACCAGAATATAATGCCCCGTTCACAGCAAATTCCTGCTACCAGAGTGGAAGAAAATGAAGAATCTGAAGTCTCAAATGCACCCATGACCAGTGTGTCCACCCATCACCATGTAATTAAAGAACAGGAATGCTTAATTGTAAAGATGAACACTTGCTTGATAAGGATTAGTCATTCATTTGATGAAAAGCTTATTCACTGTTAGAAATGCACAGTGCTCAGACTGAAAGTAGTAAAAGGTCTGCAGGCAGAGGCCAGAGACTTGCAAGTTTACATTACACACACTTCACCTGCATTCAGGGTCCATCTATTAAAAGAAAATAATCAACCTGACCTGGAAATGCAACCTGCTCACAGAGTCTAGTCGGGTTTCTTGGATAAACATGCCTACATTACACTAACAGATTTGTTCTTGGAAGTGAAAAAATAAGGAAAATGCAAATAGAACGATAAAACCAAAGCTATCAGCTCACACCACTGAGAGGTGTTTCTACTGTAGCCCATAGCAAACTGACTGCAGAATGGACAGAGCAACGCCCCCACATTCATTCTCAAGTAAAGCTGCTCCACAGCATGGCAGGTGAGTTTTCCTCTCATAGCCTCTCCTTCAGGCTCATCTGTTCTTTGTCAGGACACAGACAAGTACTTGAAAAGCCTGAACTTACAGAAAACCTACAGAACAGCAAAAGTCAGCTTTAACAACAGTAGCTGAGAGTCAGAGAAGGCACTGAAGGCTGGAGGCAAGTAAAACTTGCAGTTCAGCTACAACAGAACCAGGAGGTCTGAAAAGGTCTCACCCTCTCAAGGATGCAACAAACACTATAATTACAAACAGAACTTCACAGCATCTCATTTATCTCTGGTTTAAGTTTCAATGATAGCAATTACAAGCTTACAGATAGCAATGCAGTAAGTAAAGCTTTCCCAGGTACACATTTAGGTCAATTAAGGCTACAAGAGATCAAATCAGCCACCACAGCAACCACCTTGCTCCCTTTCCTGATCTACCTGCAGAGAAAACACGGAGTCAGGCTGCTGGTCACCTTCTAACTACGAGGTAGGAAATTCCAGGGAAATGCTTTCCACCAATTCCAGCCTCAGCCACAACCACTTCCCTGAGCAGCTTCAGCTTGAAACTCATTTTGAAAGCATGCAGAGTGATAGGACAGAGCTTAATACTACATCAGCTAGGAGACTGGATCATTCTAACCTCTGATGTACAACAGAATTGAGGCTTCACACCAAAGAGAGAGTTATGCTACCCATGTAACACCCACTGCAGGATATTAAAGTATAAAGGCTCCATGGCCATAAGCAGTTCCAGTGCTACAGTAGGTACAAGTAAATTGTTTGTATCTCTCTGGGTGCTCAGACATTTTGTTACTAGTTCTGTAATTCAGCCTTCAGTTTCAGCCAACTCCTCAATACTTCCAACTAACACATCCAGCAAGTAAACTGAAAGCAAAGTTCTAGTATTCCACCCTTGATCTATGAAGTGCTAAACTCCGCATGAGTGAGAGACTCAAAGATCTGATTTTCCATCCATTTTCTGAAATCCTGCCACCAGCTGTACAGAAACCCATTCCCAAAAAAATCAGAACCCTACTTGCAGAGCAGTCAAAGCACTTAGAACCCAAGCAGTCACACTCACAGGCCTTGCAAGGCTTCTGATCCCCATCACCCCCAAAGGGATGCTCACGGGGTGAGCTGAGGAGACAGCAAATACCTGTGGGCAGGTCCTGCCTCTGCTCCACTCTCCAAAAGCAGTCAGCCAGCCAACTTCTTGTCTGCAGACTGGATCTCAGCCTATGCCTTCCAGCACAGACAGGCATTCCTGTCCTCTCCTCACACAGGTGCCTGGAAGCAGCTCCTCCAGGCGCTTCCAGGAGTGAGAAAGCAGTGCTAGAGAAAACAGCCTCATTCTGTCAAAATCCTAACTGTTCCCTGACGATCCAGGAGTCAAAAACCTTCTGTAAAGACACAGGGAAAGTGACACTATTTTTATTTCTTCCTGAAGCTTTGGCCTTCCAGGTAATGCTCCAGAATTAATGCTTTGATTATAGCCCTAGTTTCCAGGCCCAGAGCTGGAGAAGCAAATGAGGCCCACAAAAGGGCAACAGAAAACTGCCCTAACAGTGTTTTTATAATGTCTATACCAGCACATACACCTCTGGTACTGAAAAGAAAAACTACAAATAATCATGGCAATGCAGCAGTCTTCCTCCATAAACTCAATTTGAAGTGCGTTACTTCCCTTCATACTCACTGTATGTTCTAGGAACTGAACCTTGTAGAGCACCAGAACAATCAAAATACTCAAGAAGAGACTACTAGCCTCATGTCCACAAGAGCCCTCACCATACAGCCAGGCATTCGAGCCAGGGATCTCTAGTTCAAGCTATTGTGTTTCAGAAATCTCAGTTAAAGCATGATGTAGAGCTTTTTCCCTTGGTTTTCCTGATGGGAAATCTTTCCACACTTTTAAAATAGGGTAAGAAAGCCCACAGACAAGAAAGCCTTTGGTACAAGTCATGGGAACAGCGTACTTACAGCATGAGAGAAGCACACACCAGTAGTAAGTTACTTGGATAACCTTGTTTCCTTGAAAAGTAGGAAGCTGAGATCACAGTGAAACAGATCTTTCACAATACTCTTCCCAGTAAGGACCTGAGCGGGTAGATCCTGCACGTCTGCTACAGATAATCACAGTAAAGAATAACTTTAGGTCTGAAATTAATCCAAGACAAAACAGCTCAAGGTAACTTGCAGAACTGAACTGCCCAGCTGAAGAAAGCAAGTACCTAAATCCTGCTTCCATCTCGCAGGGTCTAACAGGAATGCTGAGCAGCCCAGGAACCTAATCCTGCAGGCAGAAAAGCACATTTGGATTGATTCTTCCTGTAACCAAGTGAAAATGCAATCACAGCTTTGTGTTTTAAAGCTTTGCCAGAAGATAAAAAAAGACAGTGCTATGAGAGCTTTGACATTCAGGTGCTTGCCCATGAAGCAAAATTGCTTTCCAAGCTCTCCTGGCACTGAAGGCTTCCACTTCTTCTCCCCAGCAGCATGAACCAGCCACCACACTAGAGGAGCCTGTGGAGAAGCCCCCTTCAACTTTATGGGAAGTGTCACTGCAGGAGTGACTGGACTAAAAGCACATGGAAGGGAGAACAGAACATACAGCTCGAGATCAACATATACAACAGAGAGGACACAGACAGCTCAGTATCAAAGCTCAAGTGTCAGAACACAAGTCTTTCCTACATGGCTCTTCACTGTCTCCAGGTCATGCTCTGGAAGGTCAGAGGCTCGTGGCAGCCTGCCTTACCATCCACACTCACAAAGCTCAGACATTTGAAATTCCCTCTTACAGCTCTCGCTGTAGAGAAGACACCACAATGGGGCGCTGGCCTGTCCTCACTTCCCTCCCAAAAGGCCAGCTCCTCCTAAGGAGCCAGGGACTAACATCAAGTTCCTGATTTCATTCCAGCTTCAAGCTAATTCCACAGGTAACAGTAATTTTCCAAGCTAAGCCAGCACTAAATCTAATGCTTCACAAGATAACTAGCTAAACCCTTGAGCTGACCACTACCATGCTATTCATATACTGGAGATCAAGAGTTTGATTAAGTCAATGAAAGCATCAGCTAGATGTGCATCTCAGATGAAAGACATCCAGCACACCCAGCTTCATTTTCATCATGTCAGTAAATCACAATGACCAGCCAAAATGACAGTGAGATGTGCTGAGCAAGGCAAAAGGCAGCTTTCTTTGCTTTTCACCTACAGTACTTCTCTAAGGCTTGGCTTCTTTGATGTTCTGTCCTCTTTCAACTACCACTGCACTACAAAGTTATACTTTCAAGTATTTGCAATTCACTGTTTTTGATTCCATATCTTTAAAAGAGGGATTTAATACTACTTCAGATTGATCAGCATGTTACTGAGGACACATTTCATTCCTGGCATGACTGACAGCTTGTACAGCAGCCTGCCCCAAGCTATCCTATCAATGCTGCTTCAGAGCCTTTCACTTCATTTCCAGTCAAGAGGAAAAATAACAGACTACTCACTCTAAAATTAAACTCCACTAGAATCTTGTTCAAAGTATTAACTTGTTCAGAAGTGATAACACTTGAATACAGCAGCTTACAGAAGTTTAGTTGCAATATCACTTAAAAAAAGGCCATCCAGCTTCAAGTCTTCTGAAATCCAACTCTCCCAAGGCAGGATAAGAACCACTCAGGCAGCTTTTTTCACAGGTTGGGGGCTGTTTTTCTCCCCTTGTCAGACTCTGGAAGGGTTCTACTGCCTACATGATCACTCTTACAGAGTCATTAGCTGCCTCACCTATACATATACACACTCAAATCAGAAAAACTTCAAACTGGATCACGCCAAGGTTATTTTGGTGCCACTACTTTCAGCATTAACACCCTGAGGAGGAACAATGCCTCCAAGGCACCCAGTTCCCCCCCATCAGACCTACTGAGCATCCTTCCAGTTCTTGCTCAGCTTGCCACCACGTTCGCATGAGAAACCAACTGCTGCTTGCTAAACTTTACATTAAGCTTTAGGTCAGAGGTATTTTAGAAGATGAGTCAAGACTAGGAATCAGCAACTGTGTTTTAAAGTTAAGCCTTTAAAAACAGTGCTTTTGAGGGACATAAATGACCCCAGAAATAGCATTTCAACTAATGTTCCAGAGAGCCTCCTGCTCTGCTCTTCCTCCCCAGCTCACTTCGCATGCTGTGGTGCTTCACTTTTAGGCCATATTGCTACTTACTGAAGGTGAAGAGAGCACCTCCAGCTGGGAGCCACACAACCCAGACACTTCCTAACAAACTGAGAATAAAAGGATACCACAGCAAGATACTGCCCTTTTCTTCCCTGCTAACACAGGCTGTTCTTCCCTTTACCTCAGAGCAGCAAGGGACTTACTTGAGGCCTTCTTCATGGGATAAAGCATTACCTCCCAGAATCACTACAGCCAGTTGGTGTTCACCACATTTACACACAAGCAGAACCTACTAATCAGAAGAGGGGAAGAACAGGTCTGGGCTACTCATATGCTAGCTTGCAATTAAATTTCTGTGGTATCAAGTATGTTCTGTCAGTCGTCCTCACCTGCTCACCCCAAAGCAAGGGGACAAAGTCTTGGCTGCTTCTGTTATCAGTCACATTCCACATAAGTTGACACCAGATGATGCTGCAGTCTGTGCCTGCTGACCAGCCCACAAGGAGCAGATATAGGAAGCTGACACAAGTGCAAGTTAATGCACCAGTCTGGATACAGCAACCCTGCACCATTCAGGATTAGTGCATCCAAGGCAGAAGTTATAAAGCACAAGGAGCAGAGGTCTTCAGTTCTTTACTGGGCACAACCAAGCCTCAGTAAAACATCAGTATTTCAAATTCCTGGATCAGGGCAAACTTCTCTTTTAGGTCTTTCATGCAAATCACTCAGTCCCCCCAAAAATCTGAAGCACAGCAAAGGTAAAGAAATAGTTGTTTTTTAACAATGCAATTAATTCACAAGAATTACAGCAGGGACTGAATGCTAGACATACTCCTAAAGCCCCCCTGACAGCACTGGAAAGTTATGACACCAATATCTAGAAGAGGGGTGGAATTACAAATCATGAGTTAAAACCCATATGGGATCTAACAGGCAGATCTTTTACACCACCAGCTACTCAAGAGAGATACAAAGCAGAACAGTTGCACACTGTGGCTTGGAAAATGTAGTCCTTAAAAGCTTATCTTGAAAGAAACTTAACATCTACTAGTTTGAGTCAGCCAATGAAAGCAGCTATGTATGAAACAAGTGCATATTTAAGTATCTGGACTTTCCATTCTGTTTATGGTATCTGATAAGCACTAACACACTATTTGGAGTCACATGCTCTGGAAGACAACATTGATATCAAGCGGAAGAGTCCCATTTCATTATATCAAGCTCCACATCCCAGGAGGCAGCTACCAGAGCAGGAACAACCATCTCATCCTCTTGACCTGTGCAGGTGAAAAGAGCTCCAACTTCATGCTGGATGCTACCCCTGTTTCCCCGATTCCTCCAGAGAGAATTCCTTCTTCCTTGCTACATCAGACCTGTTACTCCAGCAGCCTTACAACACCTTTCTCCTTAAGTTACTCCTTTTCCACACTAATTGCCAGCAAAGCACTGCATAGCCACATTCCTCCTACTCTTAGAAGGCTGACAACAACTCTCCACCCTTGCGGGTTGCATGTAGGTGGAATGAGAGCTGAGATACAGTATTGTATCGCCTGTCTTCAGAAGCCTGGCCATGCTGCACTTGTACCTCCTCCAGCTGTGGATGGCCACTTTTCTAGGGAAAAAGAGAAATAAAAAAGAGCTTCTCAAGCTGAACTATTCCACCTACTCGGTACCACTTGTGGTTTGCATCACTTAAGCAGGCTAACATTGATATTTTAATAACTGCCAGTGCGGACAGGTTATGTCATGGATACTAACAGTACCCTAGATGGGGACCTACAATACTGCCAGCAAGAGAACCAGGCTTGAGCCTCAATGTACCACTCCTGTAATGTGAAGTAGGACAGGAGTACCTTTTAGTGCAATCAAAAGCTATCACTGCTCAACGTGATTCCCACACAGCTGCTGCTTCCCGGACTTCAGAAGCAGGCAATGGGAACACTTGTCACTGAAGCACTTCAGAACCCCATGCCCTGCCTTTACTTACCAGCAGAAAGTTTCAACACTTACACTTCACACTATTTCCTGTGCCATGACAGAAAGAACTTTTACTGTCTTCCAAACCCACTGTGATCAGTAATAGCTGAAGCAATGCAGCTATCGGATGGCAGCATCCTCTCCTGGCGTTATCTACAAACACTCCTTCAGGAAAACTCCTTCACCTCCAAGAAAAAGTTAATATTCTAACACTACAGCACATGCTTTATATAATGACAGACAAAAGACACCTCAGCTTTTTAGCTAAAGCTTAGAGCATGACAAGTATTACAAGAAACCTGCCATAGCTCTTTCAGTCACACTACCATCCCTTCCCAATGGGCTCACCTAGGCATATACACATGCCTTTATATTCACCATAAAGCCAAGCTGCACCTCCCTGCTCAGCACCACCTGACATGATTCACTACACAAGCTCTTGTCTTCTAAAAGAAAGCCTCACTGCACGTGGTTACACGGGCTCATCACACGACAAAACAAGCAGGTGAAGCACACAGGAGAGCACTCGTCAGGCATGAAGCCTGCAGGAGTTACAAGCTCCTACTCAGCCTTCCCCCCAGTGAGGGAAGGGTGTATGAAAAGGAAAGAAAACAGCTTCCTGAGCAGAGAGATGTGAAGGAACATGAGGTCTTATCTGGTGATAAAGCAACATTCCCTAAAATGCTGAACAGAAAAGGGAACAGCTTCAATGCTAAAAGATAACACCACATTGGGGAGAATGGAGCAGGGAAGGGGCAAAACACTACTCACCAGAGAAGGGCAACATCTGCTCAGATCCCACCAAAAGAATAGGACTGTTAAGAGGAACACGGGGAAGAGGCACAATTAAAGCCCCAAAACTACATAAATAAAAAGCCTTAACACACCCCGCTTATAAAAGGAACGGGAATTTTGGCCCCACGCACAAGGGCAGTTGAACACAGCTGAGACCACAGCCAAAGCAGCAGGAGAAGCCAAGCACGGGACCACGGCTGCCAACGGCATGAGGCGATCCCTCACCTCAGCCACACGCCGCGGGCCGGGCAGCGAGGCCCGCAGGCCGGAGCCCACCTCCCCCGGCCGCGCCGCCCGAGCCCCGCGGCGGAGGGACGCGCTGCCACCGCCGCCGCCCGGGACGGCAGCGCTGCCTGACCGGGGAGGAGGAGGAGGCCGCCGCCGTCACCCCCGGCCGCGGAATCTGGAGAGCGCCTCAGCCCGAGCAGAGCACAACACAGCGGAGCGGAGCAGCGGGAGCCGGCGCCTGGGCCCCGCCGGTGCCCCTCACCCCGAGGGGGCGTGCCGGGCCGCGGCCCCGCAGCTGACAGCCCGGCCGCCCTCCTCCAGGCCCGGGCCCGGCAGGCCGGCCGGCCCACCCACCGCCCTACAAGACACCGTAGCAAAGCCGGCCAGCCCCGGCAGCTCCTTACCGCGGGGCAGGACATGGCGCGGAGCCCCCACAGCCCCGTCCCGGGGCGCGGCCTCCTGCCTGGGCCGGGGTCGCTGCGCTCTGGGGCCGCCTGCGCCGCCGCTCACAGCCACAACAACATGGCGGCCGCACGGGACGCGGGCACGGCGGGGACAGGCGCGCTCCCTCCTCCGCCTCCTCCTCCTCCGAGGGGCGGGGCCGGGCGCGGCCCCGTTCCCGCCTCCCGCGGCGCAGCCGCCGCCCTCAGGGGAGACGGCTCTGCCCCCCCCCATCCCCTCAGCGCTGAGGGGAGCCCATGGCGGGAGCGCAGCGCGCCCCGGCCCCTCACACGGCGGCACCGCTCTCCCCCGCAGGTGCTCTCCGCAGCCCGCCAGCAGGTAAAGCTGGCTCCCCACTTCCTCCCTTTATAACCCCGTCGGGGTGGTTCGCCCCCTCTGCGCACAGAGCCCTGCTGGGGCTGGTACTGGTAGGGACGGTGCGTGAGGAGGTTTTGCGGCCGAGCTGTGAGGCAAGGTAACGGGTAGAGGCGGGCTGGAGGTGGGTGCTGAGGGGAGTACTGCCCAGCCTGCGCCCCTGGGGTGCTCCTCAGGTGTCAGCCCTCAGAGAAACACCCTGGCTGTCGATAAAAGCCACTTTGTGCACAAGGTCTTCTGGCCCTCTTTGCTTTTGTGACATTCAGCTCAGCTGTAAGAACATGGGTGGCCCCGTGCCATCAGCAGACGCTGTCCAAGCCACCCTGCGCAGCCCGCAGCTCCTGGAGCATGAGGTAATGGAGAGCAGGGAGCCAACACGAGGCACACGAGCCAAAACCCACATGGAAACGGAGGGACAAGTGATAAAGCAAAGGGATATGACCCTTAAGGAACAGAAAGGCACAGGAAAGCTGAAGAGGCAAATGGCAGCAGCGTACGGTTGGCAGGAAGCACTGCAGCTTCTAAAACGAAGCTTATGCACAGTAGTTCCTTTTCAGCAGCAAGGTTTGTAGGTGGGTTTTGCTGCGACTGTGATGGGTCATGAATGCTTTCTACATATCTCCAATGTACAGTACTGTATGTAGGTCAGGTTGTGCTTTTGAGAGGTATTTCCACCTGCTCCTCGTGTTCGTCTTGATCTGAAATGAAATGCTTGCTTGCAAGGAACTATAAAATGCACTCCTAAATTATCCACAGGACTCTCCCTCTGAGTCCAAGGCTAGTCATTGTAACAGATGGACTTCAGTCTGTCATTAAGTCATGTTTAAGCTAGAAGTAGCATTAACGTTCAGAGAGAACAATACAAAATACAGGATCCCATGTCTTTAAACTCAGATATAAGCCAGGCAGTGAGTTGTTTTCTAGTTTCTCTCCCTTGGTCAGGGACAGTAAACACTTGAAAGGAAGTTAACCAGTCCCTATAATGGGATTTTTTCCAACAACAAGCCATCATGGGAATGCGAATGTGATCTGAATGTCAATATGTACCTTCAGAGGAACTTTGGACGAAATACAGGTAACTGAAGGGGAAAGCAAGATTCCTGGCCTGTTTACAACCAAAAGTAGCCGGTATAGCTGTACCTGACAAGGATGTGTGTTGACAGCATTAGGAAGGAGAGTATGAATTTTGAAAGGTCACTGCTAAATGGTTGCCTTTTGCAGTGGGTCTGGACGGAGATCAAATGTGACCTACTTCAGGGAGCTGACTCCTGGACACCCAGAACCTGCTGGCTGCTCCTTCTGCTTTTTAAAGAGGGGGAACTAGCTGGAGTGCCATCGCTGTGACTGGAAAAGCCAGGCACTTCCAGCTCCCATTTCAGTGACACCCCTTGTCTTCTTGGCGTTGGTTTTACAATGCAGTTAAACACATCACATGGAGGCTTTCCACGTCTTATGTTCTGAGCCTCTCCATTTCTTCTGTTCCAGTCTGTTTTTTAATAAATATTAGATATGGCCCTGTGTTAAATGACTTTTCCCTCTATTTTCCATGTTGATCAGGGCAGAGGATGATAGCTGATGAGAATTATTTCATGGAAATGGAAATTACTGTACCGAAGGGGAGAACCTGACACAGCTCAGGGAACAAGGTGTTCGCAGGCCCACAGACCTGGAACGTGTATCCTCACTCATCCAGGACAAAGTTTTTAATTTGGGAGTTGGGAATGAATTGCTGAGGAGCAACTGAAGCACTCAGTGGTTTTAAGCAGCAGGAGGAGAAGCAAACCAGTCATTTAGGGACCTGTTAGTCAGACCTCCAGAACATTAAAAGCTTAGAAAAAAAAAACATAAAGGAAAAAGTAGTTTGGGACAGACAAGTAAATGGAAAATAAGGTAAAAATGCAACACAGCTTTACTAAAGATATACTGAATTTAACTTAAGATTTTACCTTTGATAATTGTTTTCTAGACAATGGATAGATAATAGGTTTAATCTAACTGGATTTAGTAAGATACTAAAACCAATGCCACATGGCAAATGTATGGCTCTTCTGGGGAGCTGTTGGGTAGGTGAGAAGCTGGCTGCAGGCAGATGGCCATGGGTTGGGTGGAAAGGCAGACGGTGAGGGTGGAGCTGAGCTCCTTAAGAAATTACTTGGGAACTGTCAGCAGGTTCAAAAATGGATCCAGTAAATTAATGGAGAGCACCTCAAACAGTCACCACCTGCGGACTGCAAAGGGAAGAGAGAGCAGAAGGTGCTCGGGCTATGATGCCTTCCGTGGGCTGCAGCTGTCAGTGCTGGCCACAGTGCCCAGCAGGCCATGCTCTCCTCATCCCGCACAGGATTGTTCAGACAGGCCTTGGAACAAAAGGGAGGAGTGAGCTGATGGTGTTTGCTGATGACATAAAGTTGGGAGGCAGTAGCAGTGCAGGAGGAATATCCATGTTGCTGGAAGAGTTGAATAACACTGAGAGCTGGCACATTTGGAAACGGGATGAAATTTAATAGTGAAAGCCCAAGGTCATGCACTTGGGAATTACTAAGAAGAATCTCTGCAGCAAGCTGGGAGCTCATCAGTTGGAAATGGCAGAAGAAGAGAAAAATCTGGGTGTATTTGTTGATCTCAAGATGACTGTGAACTGCCAACATGAAGCAGCCCTGACAAAAAGCACTGCTCAACTGAGATATTTCCAGAAGGGGAAAACTTTAATACCACTCTACAGAGCTCTGCTGTAACCTTCTCTGGAATTCTGTATTCAGCTCTGCTCACTTTTAATCAAGGGAGACCAACTTCAAATGTGACTGCAGAATAATTACAGGGTAATCCTGATTTTTTAATATGTAAGGATCTTGAAAAGATTTGTTTAGCAAAAAAAAAAAAACCACGAAAACCTGAATGCTGAGGAGGGACACAGTTATTCTCTATGAAACTTCAGGGAGTAAACACAGCAGTAAACACATCTCCCTTAAGAGCAAGGGTGATGTTAGTGTAAGAGAAAACAAGTATCCGATGGCCATGAAGAGTCAGTCTGGACTGAAACATGAGAACACCCAAGCTTCCAGCAGCACAAGTCCTGAGGCTCTGGGTCATCCTTCCCAGAGCTGCCTTACCCTGATGTGGTTCCACCATCTGAGAACTGACCCGAAAGACCCCACAAGTCCTGTCCAAACCTCTCCTCTGTCCAGGACACAGCCACTGAGCTACTAGTTGGCTTCTTACAGAAAGAAAAGGGGTTCCTGGTGTGGCAGGATATTCTTTGGGCTGCAGTTACATGAGTATACATCTGAGGCTGTATTTGGTAAGGTTACATGTAAAATCTGCTGGTGGTCGTGGTGGAGGCTGACAGTTTTGGATCATCCCACCCTGGTCCCTCAGGTCCCTGTAGTGCAGAGGCCAGCCCTTGTGCCCAGCCAGTAGGTGGGATGCAATCCCTGAGCAATCTGCACCTGGCACAGCTGGAAACAGCAAAACCCATACACCTCTCGAGTACCTTCCTGCCCCTTTTACCAACCAGTAAGCTTTATATGCTTCACTCTCATGAGCCAAACAGCCAACTTCAGCCTTCGTGGGCTGTTTCTGTTCCGATGAACCGGATGGTAAGCTCAGATACGTCTTTACACACCATCCTGTTTCTCAAGAACAGTCACCTCATGAAATGCAGAGCAGTTTCCTTCCTCAGAACTCCAAACTGGTTGCTTTGGCTAATTTTCTACCCAAAAGTAGCTGTCTCCATCCCTTCTCTTCCATTTTGTTTGATTTTTCATCTTTTACCACCTCACTTTAATGCTTTACTCATTCTACTCACATTTTTTCCACTAAGGCCTGAGCAGAACACTGCACTTGGCCCCATCCCTCACCACTGCATTTGTAATCATCCTGTAAGTGATTCCATTCTTTCCACTTCCAACAGATGTGCAGTCTGTGGGTGACACTTTGCTGAAGGGAGGCAGAACAAAGCTGTCTAGGCTACTGCTATACATCAAGATGATTCTATGATTCTAAATACAGGGATTTGGGCATGTAAGGAATTAGGCATCATAAAATCACAGACTGGTCTAAGGTCTTCCCGGTTCTCTTTTCCAAGCTGAACCAGCCCAGCTCCCTCAGCCTGGTGCCAGAGCAGAGCTGCTCCAGCCCTCGCAGCATCTTCGTGGCCTCCTCTGGCCTCTCTCCAACAGCTCCACCTCCTTCCTGTGCTGCTGCCCCGGAGCTGGATCAGGACTGCAGGGGGCTCTCCCTAGAGCACAGCAGAGGGGCAGGATCCCCTCCCTGAGCTGCTGCTCCTCATGCTCTGGGGGTGCAGCCCAGCACCCAGGGGGGTTCTGGGCCCAAGCACACACTGAAGCTGGGTCATGGGGAGCTTCTCCTCACTCAACACCCCGAAGTCCTTCCCTGGGCTGCTCCATCCAGTCTCCCCCAGCCTGTAGCTGTGCTTGGGATTGCCCTAACAAACCCAAGAGCAGGACCTTGTGCTTGGCCTTATTATCTGTTATCTCAAGTGATAATTCTTTAGTGTAGAAATCCTGTGGTCCCCCACGCAGGGCCAAGCCTGTGTGGTGTGCAGAGGAGGGAGCTCCCACCCACAGGAACTTGCACCATTAAAGCTCACAGGAGTTGAGCAACTCCTTCGTTCCACTGGCCAGGAGGATATGTACCACAGGCACCAGAGGAGGAGGGAACAGGGCACTCCTGCCCCTGGGCAGCACAATGCCATGGCAGAGAGTGAAAAAAGATGTATCTTGGGCCATTGCCAGTGCCCTTCATTAGTGACCAAATAAAACCCAACCTACAACGTGACTTTACGCTAGGAGGGGAGAATATAGTTATGCTAAGAATATGCTTCATTGGAGAATGATGGGATATGGAAAAAATAATTAATAAATTACTGTAGGATCCATCAGGTCAGTAGGTTTATGATCACACCTCAGCCTCTACAACTATCAAGAACATGCTGGGGAAGGCTTAAATCTTCCTTCAGTCCCTCCTAAGCTCAGGTACCTATCATTAAGATAAAATGTGAAAAAGGAAGAAGTAGAACTGGGTTGAGAAATAGCAAATCTTGGGCTGTACAGAATCAGCATCATCACTGGGCAGCATTTCAGCTGCTTAGAAAATCTAACGCTCATTTCCAGGACCTTGCAACTCAGTGCTACAGTTATGTCTTTTTTTAGATTACATTGACATTTTTCTCTGCTCTTGTCACAACTCTTTCATTTTCTCTCTATTTTTTCCACGTGTTTACAAGTGCTGGTCCTTCAGGGCTTCCTGCTCCCTCAGTCCTGTGCGGGCTGATGGCTTTAAACCCTGTCCCAGCCTTCTGGAGGGGACACAGCACCGGGTGGTGACTGGTGCCTTATCTGTACGGGCCCAGTAACCACTGAGAGCATGGTGTGAGGGGGGAAATGGCTGGCTGTGTTCCATGCCTGCACACAAGTGAAGCAGCCCCCAGGCTGTCGTTTGGACTTTTAGATGGAATTTGAGGAAATGCAGGAACTGTGGAAGCACTGGTGCTGCTCAGGAAGCAGAATGCCATACCATAGCGTTCTGTTCATTGGAGACTGACAAGGACAGAACGTTCCCAGGGTCACTGCAGCGTTTCAATCCTCCTCTCGGTGCTTTGTGTGCTGCTTGAAATGAAAAGGCTCCTTTTGTGTCTTATCACCAGCTCAGCCGTGCAGACTGAGTCGAGGAGATGACTGGAATGTGCCTGTCAGAACGCTGACAGTACTGCTGGAACCAGGGCACTCTTCCTTGGCTTTGACTTATGACATCTGATAATCTGCTCTGAGCAGCTTCCTCCCATCCATGAATCATCCTGAAGAAAGATCCTTTCAATAAAGGCTCTTTTTCCAAAAGCTTTTGTTAGGAAGACATTCTCCAGTTTGGATCCAGTTTGAAGCCTGCTTGCCTGGTAAATTTGGATGGCTGTGGATCAAACCTTCATAGAATCACAGAATCCCAGCCTGGCTTGGGTGGGAAGGACCTTAAAGCTCCTCCAGCTCCAATCCCTGCCACGGGCAGGGACACCTTCCACTAGAGCAGCTTGCTCCAAGCCC
>WYDI02031526.1:0-13066 GCA_009867235.2 Psittacus erithacus
GAGACCTCACTTGGAGCATTGTGTGCAGTTCTGGTGTCCTCAACATAAAAAGGACATGGAACTGTTGGAACAAGTCCGTGTCCTCAACATATAAAGGACATGGAACTGTTGGAACAAGTCCAGAGGAGGGCCACAAGGATGATCAGGGGACTGGAGCACCTGCTATATGAAGACAGGCTGAGAAAGTTGTGGGGCTGTTCAGCCTGGAGAAGAGAAGGCTGCGTGGAATGGGTTGCCCAGGGAAGCTGTGAATGCTCCATCCCTGGCGGTGTTCAAGTTCAGGTTGGACAAAGCCTTGGGTGGCATGGTTTAGTGTGAGGTGTTCCTGCCCATGGGAGGGAGGTTGGAACTAGATGACCTTAAGAGCCTTTCCAACCCTAACTACTCTATGATTCTATGACTCTCACTCATGAGTGTTACCTGACAGCCACAAGTTCTTGGCTACAAAATAGTATAGTTGGCATACACTGCTTATTCCAGACATCTTGTCTTCAGTTAGGCAGCACGAAACTTCAGGAAACAGTGAATGGAGCAAGCTAAAATAAACTAGTTCCAAAGGACAGGAGCAAGTAGATGAAATATACAATCACCATCCTCCAGCACACAAATGTTCTTGCGCACATTTCAGCCCAGTGATGTACCATTAAGCCTACAAGTGCACTGTTACCATAGTTATCTGTGACCTCATGTGCACTTAAGATCTGAAAAAGCTTTAGAAAAGATGCTTCATCTTCCATCTGCTTTTGCATTTCTTTAAAAGAGGTATAGTAATAATAAAGTGTAACAACAATTTTCTCCATAAAGATAGCACAAGACAGTACATCGCTGGATGCCCACTGAAAGCCCCAAGCACTGTGCAGACGGCAGCAATTTATTAACCTCAATGACTGTACCCTGCTAACCCTGCCATAAAAAAAATCAGTCCTAGCGAAATTTGGAAGTAGAAATCTGATTGGGCAGTCTACAGATTTACATGGCTTCTTTTTGCTTCTTTTTCTTATGCAATGTTGCATATTGCAACAGAAATAGCGCACAAACATAAGTCACAGGAGTTAAAAAACCTAAATGAGTTATCACGAACAACAACAGACTCCCACTTGTGCCATCAGGTACACAATGCAAGGAAAAACACTGCTGTTACTACAGGATATTTTACAATGACGTAAGATGTTGCCCACTGGGATTTGTCAGTGGCTATTTATAAAGCCCAGGTGTAGCATTTGTTTCCTTCATTGTGCAAGTGTGAACCACAAAGCCAGCCAGGATGGATCCAGCTGGGGGAAGTCATGGCTCTTGCTTAAGGAAAAAAGATGGAGGGGAAGGGGGAAAGGAAGAAGACTTTGGGAGCGTTTCATTTCCTCACATCTTTCTCTTAAAAAATTGCTACTTTTAAGGCACAGGAAAACAACCAGTTGAGCTGCCTGGAGAGACTTAATGAAGGTTCCCTTACCCATACAGCTTTTCTACGCATTTTGCATAAAGCTATTTGACTGATACCCCAAAAACTGAGTGGCAGCCTTCCAAATGTGTTCTAAGGTAGACATCATCTGGTTTCTTTGGAAGCAAGCCCAGCTGTATTATGAACAGCTGGTCAAAGGGATCACAAAAAAAAATTAATCAGCTATCTGCAGGATGAAGCACTTGCATTCGGTATTATCAAAATTTTCTTAAGCACTAAAAAAAGTTAATTCATAATGAAAATTTTACAATTATTTACCTAAGGTTTTGCAAATGAGCAACCGCCTAGCTCCAGATACCATCACAAGCAGTTGCTGTGAACCACAGCATCCTCTTTGCAAGTGAAAGGAGGAATTTATGCAGTAGGTGCGGTACCCGTCAGACCAATTTCCAGTGGTTAACTATACTAGAAGTTTAAGAGTGACCTTTCAGCAAACATAAGCAGAACAAATGTTAATTCCTTTGCAAGCTAAAACAGAAATACACTCAATCCACTTCCTGGTATTGACACAGCACATTGTTCCAAATGTATCCCTTGTAAATAGAATATAATAGCTTTGCCTTAGGAAAACAGTTAAGAAACAGTTATAAGTGGATCATGGTAGGGGCTGTGTTGGTTTGTTTTTTTTTGTTTTAATGTCTACCCCTCCCTGATAGCTACACAAGCTTCTTGAAAAATATTTTTCACATGTGATGCACACACATTTCCATCTTTGCACAACTAAATCTGGGTTTTCCTCCTGCAGCACAGAGCAAGAAACGACATTTATAAATGTAACTGTTGACTCTAAAAAGTTTGACAGAAGGGGTGGCAGAAAAGCAAATATCTGCCTGCTCACTGGAGACCGTTGAGTCAAGGACTAAGTTACAGTAACTTAATTGCAGGAAACTCATTTCTCAATTGTCTGCTTCTGTGTGCTTCATGGCTTAAGTCAAGTATATGGAGCAGTGGGTCAGTGGGTGAGGGGCAGGGAGGGGTTTAACTGCCAGGTTAAAGCAACACTGACTTTTGAAAAGTTTCCAGGTAATCAGTTACCTTGCCAACACTTTGCTCAACCCAACTTGACCCTTATAAACACGAAAGGTTAATTGTTAGACATTTGTAACCAATACACATTTTTCTTTTTTTTAAAAAAACCCAACCAAACAAAAAACAACAACTAACAAAGATAACAAGAATATTTCTTTGGAAAAAAACCAAGCAGCAATAAAGATGTCTGGAAATAATGAAGAAAGTTCACATAAACATTTATGCATGCAAGTAGCAGTGATATTTTAAGCATGAGAAATGAAACACTCACTTCTTAATTCTGACTCAGTCATACCAGTGAAATGTTTCTACATTCTAGTAAACTGTATAAACACAAAGTAAATAGAAATGCATGTGATCAAAGACTGTGGAAGTTTATCTTATAAGTCAGTGCTAGAGCAGCCCCTGGCATATGCCCTACAATTCTTTTTAGTAACAGTTATCATAACATTCTTTGAAAGTAAGAGTATTTACAAGAATAAAACAACAAAACCCCTCAAAGTTCTAACTTCCTGCGCTAACAATTTAGTATCATCAGAACATACTAGTATTACGTTTTGTCTTCGATAGAACATCTTCATCAGGATTTAAAAGCAGGTCTGTAAGTGAAGATTCATTTTTATTCATTATTTCACCTTTTTTTTTTTTTAACATTTAAGAATTCATCCCAAAAGAGTGATTAAAAACAAAGCATCCAGATTAAACCAAGTTTTGCTTTATTAAACATTTCATCTGTTAAAGCACTTTTTTATGCCAACTGCTTGAAGAACTTCATAAACTCTTATCACAACAGAATGATAACTGTAATTTGAAAATGAAGACTCAGCATTAGCTTATAATTTTAACAGTTTTATTTTATTGTATGTGTTTCTTGCTTTACCAGCATCAGTAGTGAACCATCTAAGTACCTAAAGATGCATTACTACAGTCTAGAAACAAGTATTTCAAGTTAGTAGCAGTTTATTCAGCTTTTTTTTTCTTATGCTAGCAGTTTACAAAACAGAGCATCAAGAAAAACAATGCACTACAACAGGTTTCACTGAAATTGCCTATTGCACCTCAAAACCTACAAAGCTCATTTCCACAGCAAAGTAGTTTATCTATTTTCCTCGTACCTGAGTCAAAAACCTGAGGTATAAGGTTAGGGAGAGAGGGAAAGTCAGTAATATCTGGAAACAAAAATGATGTGGAGAAGTTGAACTATTTCCAAATAGCTCAGCATGCCAGAGAAGGCCCAGCCACATCCTTGCACCTTGGGAACCCTGAAATTGCAAATCCCAGGAGATTAGCTCTCACCATGCCACCCATAGGAACAGTTCCCCTAGGAACTCATGGCTTAAGCCTATATATGTGTCTACATACACACATTTCTATATATGTGTAGATTGTATGTGTGAGAGAATACATAAACAGTTATGCAACCTTTTATGGGCAGTTTCTTTATGACTCAGACAATCATGTGTCTTGTGTATAGGGAAAATTTCAAGTCACAGGAATCTCTTCTGTTTTGAGGGAATTAGTACAGCAAAGCATACACAGAGATTTTTAATTGTGGGGTCCCTAAACACTACATCCTAATTTGGTGTGTGAAATCTTTCCAGTCTTAGCTTTCCTTGACAATGCACAGGACACTATATTATGCATCTGATTGATTAGATAGACATCAGAAGGTACTGAATATCACAAAATCTTTGATGGTACTGAAAAAGATCCTCAGGGCAGCTTCTAGATCTCTGCTTAACTGCAAAAAGGTTTTTGGAATGTTTTTTACCTGTTGGCAGTTCTGGTGAAATGAAACCACATTTACAGAAACAAAGAACTGAAGGCTTCGTGAGTCTTCCAAAAATTAAATGAAACAAATTGCTCCCAGACTCCCTCTCCTGTACCTTGACATGACCACTCCTGTGTCCAGTTTCAGCCTTCTAATTTGGGGATGGAGCTAACAGGAAAATGATTGGAAACTATAACCTGGGATGTCTTAACCTCAAAGACTATTGTCTTTCCAGTGTCTAACAGATGCACACACTTGCTCTCAGTCCTCACCCATTCCTCTTCACAGATACCAGTCTCTGATTGCCAGCAGGATGAGGAGAATTAACCTTTGTTTGATGGCCACATGATGCTGTGACTCCATCATTAGAAGCTCTGCAAGATTCTTTTGATTTTCTCCCCTTCCTTACCCGAGATCCCTGCTCCCAGCCCATCTACATCTGTATGCTATCACAAGTCTTACCCCCTCTAACTCCTGAAGTAAAGCCAAAGAAAACCTTGAAACCTGCTTACTGGAAGTTGCTTATGTGGTAAATTAAAATGCAGTAAGAGAAAATAAAGTTGCCTTTCACAGATAGAATGAGTTTTCTCCAGATTTGATTTGAAAGTTTTACATTATCTTTGTGTTTTGCTTAATTTACCAGAACTCCTCTCAGAAGGTGGAGAGCTGAGATGTGGCAGTATCTGC
The DNA here is from genome assembly GCA_009867235.2 of Psittacus erithacus. Classification (NCBI taxonomy): domain Eukaryota; kingdom Metazoa; phylum Chordata; class Aves; order Psittaciformes; family Psittacidae; genus Psittacus; species Psittacus erithacus. The sequence goes on from WYDI02031526.1 coordinate 4,947, forward strand.
CACTGTTGCACACCCAGAAAAGAAATTCAATATAAAATCAGTACCATTATAACACATTTAGACTTCACTAATACCAAGGGCAGGCTTACTTTCAGAGACGCAACCAGAACGAACAGGACAATTTGTTACACATCCTAGCTCATGGTACAAATGCAAGCTTTGGTTCTAACATCTTTATCACAGTGCTTTCAGCATAAGAATTTATTTATAAAAGGGGCACACAGCATGTGAATCAGAGAGGGCTCAGTCTTCGAACAACTAGCTATAACTGCTTCTCCCCTTGTGCTGAGTCTTTTCATAGTGCATTAGGCTTCATAGGAAATTTAGAAAAGAAACTAATAGTAAGGCCTTTTGCAGTTAAGCATGGCTTAATACCCTTTACATGGAAAGAAGTCAGTTTCTCTGCTGTTATTGATTGACTTTTTGGAATTATTTCAGCATGTTCCTCGATGCCTTTCAAATATAAAAGTTTACATTCAAATGCAACAAAAATTCTTAAAAATAGATTTTGAGATGCATATCTTTAGGTTTAGAGAGAAAGCAGTAGTATAAACCAGCCTGAGCTGCAAGCTTTATTCAAATCAAAACAGATATTTGAATGAATACAGCCCTTGTGTGAGGATGGCAATGGCCTAGAAAGAAAGCATATACAAGAACTGCTGAAAGTTTTGCCACAAAACTGTCAGAAACACCTCACAACCATCACATGAAACAGCAAATAAAATTTGTATAAAGTATTTTAATGAAACATGCAGCAGTGATTCTGAGGAAGGACTGAAATTAGCAGGATTACAATAGTTTTTAAACAAAAGATTTTCCTTGAAAACTACCAAATTTTCACATGTATGAATTTAATCAACCTTGAGAACAAAAAAATGGTCTGATTTTCATAAAGACTGCATATTTAATAATTCCACTCATTTTAGTGGAAACCATGCATATTCAATTCCTCCTTATGTCAATCATCCCACATTTTAAATGTCCACATTGGTTCTGTGAGACATACGTATCCCTTATGAAAGAACTGACCTCAGTCAACAAGATCTCTTTATCAAAAGAGGACAAACGTCTTCTGTAAAACTGAAATCCTAGCAGCCACTGGTTCTCCTCCCTCATTATATACTTTAGTAATGCCATGAATGATGGACTAGGGAGGAAGGGAAAGGTTACACAAAAATAAGTCCCTGATACTTAGATGAACACTCACACATAAAAGTAATTCAGACTTGAAAAATCCTTCACAAAATCACAATGCTTCTTTTCTTCAATAATTAGTAAAAAAAAAAAAAAATAAATAAAGAAAGAAATCTACTAACCTTCACTCCTGGGGTCAGGTTCTGTACCACCTGGTGTTTTATCTGGCATCGCTGCAGACACAGTTTAGGAAAACCTAATGGACCCAAAGCAAAGAAAATGTTCTCAATCAAAACCAGTACATTTCAGTAAGCCAATTCCCTGTCCCGTGACCCCCACAAGGATGGATTTTCCACCTTCATCATTTCTGTGTTTGTATGTAAGTTACACAATCAAAACTCCCTAGAGATTAACTGCAACGCCATCAGGGTGCCCATGCTCAGCCCTCTCTATGAAGCATGACCTATCATCCCCAGCACAGAACTTAGCAGGATTCAAATGGGTATGAAATGACCTTGGTATTTTTAATAATGGAGCTGTAAATTAGATCATTCAATTGCTGCACACAAACCAGAATATTTATTGAACAGATTCAGAATTTCTACAGCTACAGAAGCTCTCTGCTTCAAGAATTCATTTGGATAATCCAAAGCAATTTAAAAACTACTGTCCCACTAATGGCTTTGCAGATTGATCAGTTTAACAGCTTTGCATTAAAAAGCCTCTGTGCTTAGAACAGCACATCTTCAGAACACTTTCTAGAAACACCACTCTCTGTACTGGTTTTCGGTAATGAAACAGTCTGTGAAGTGTGTTGCTGTTTCCTAGCTTTTTCTAATCACAGGGAGGATTAATAGTGTGAGAGCAGTTCAACCAGGTGCAAAAATGACAGCATCTATGCAGAGCCTTTAACATTTTCTTGTAGCATTGTCAATTTTAAAAATTACACCCAAAAACTGAGGTCCAGGTGTTGTCACTGAATAGTATCTTCAGTGACTTCTTCAAAAAACATACAAACACATATATTTTAAAATCTAAAGAGTATGCTTCCCCCCATCTCTCTCATAAATGCAAACCAGTTCCACACTGTTGCTAAAAATTGCAGAATATACTAAACAACTTTAAAAAAACCCCACATTTTTTAATAAAAAGGCCTATTATCACTCCTAGTCATATCACCATGTAATGAAGATTTCTTTTCATGTAATCCTGTTAAACTTAATTCTTGTAAGATTTGGTTTGCTTTTCTTCTCTGAGAGTTACAACAAAGCTAGTGGAAGGAAGAAAGATCTAAAGAAAGGAAATACAGAGCTCTTAATTTCTTTAACATATCAAGTTTTGAAGTACTTAAAAACCAGAATTCAAGGTTTTGCATTCCTTTATTTATTTATAAAGTTCCTAGTTGTAATCTAGGAAGGAAATCTCCGACAAATATTATTCATTACACTGAAAAAGTAAATCTCCCCCTCTCTGCAGTATGGCCAAGCAGGACTCATGTAAAGTCCTGCAGAGAAGCGGCATGTAGCTATTAATTTGCTGGTAAGATGTTAAATAAATAAATAAATAAAGAAAGAAATTAATTCTTGCTTGCTTTCTGTACAAATAATCTCCATTCAGCAAAACAATCTTAGTGCAAAATTTGGGATGCTACCATTAAAAATTTCAAGATCAACCTTGAAAAAAGGTATAAGATTCTGTATAAGGTACAATTTACAATATCTTATAAAACCAGTCCTGTTAGACCCTTCCAAATACTTCTACAATATAGTTATTAATGAAGCTTTCTCTCTGCATCTTAGGCTGAGCTATTCCCATAACCCCTTCGTATTTCTGAATTCACCACTCAATGCTGCTACCTATTGCTTACTCCTCTGACCACTTTTTCACAGAATATCCCAGTAAGCCAACTTGAAATACATATGCATTCATAATTTATGAATAAACACAGCCATACTGTTTACATTTCTTAATTAAGTAAAACTCTTTAACAGTAACCAAAAACATTCAGATGTATGACCATGCATTTTCATAGGCCATAATCAGCCAGGGCCACCCAAACAGGCGTACTGGGAGGCCCTAGATCAAGAAATTTTTTGTTCCTTTTGGTAGATTGGTTTGCCTTTAAAATCCTGTGCTGCTAAAAATTCCAGATTAGCTTTATCATTATGAAAAATAAGCTCTCGGTTCCTTTAAACACAGGAACTAAATTAACAGCATGCTACAGCTGAATTCATTCAACATTCAAACATGAAAACATTCGAACTTATAGCACATCAATGACAAAAAAGTACTTTGAAAAAGCTTGCTCAGGAAAAATATGGATTTAACTGTACTTGGCAAAGAAAATATTAAAGGTTTCCAATTATTCAGAATAGCTATTAATTGAAGAATCACAATTTTTAATTTTAAAGTTTTATAGAAAAAATTTAATTGGAGAAAAGACTTCTGTGTCATTGTTGTTCTCTCAGCAATTTATCACTGTACTCTAAAAAAGCATAAAGCAGCTTGAAAGAAACTTTTTTTCATCATAGAATTGTTTACAGCTGTAACTATAGAATCCAACTATGTATTCATGTTGAACAGCGATCATCACTAACTGAAATCTAACCTGAACTTCCTTCTTTGGGTCAAATCCCTGGCCCTTGGTCTGCATCTCTTCCAAATAGCTGGAAGTGATCATACTTTAGAAAGTTGGTTGGATGTTTTCAGGAACTTTTCAAACACAGCACCTTAGACCAACATTGTATTTCTTTCCCATTTTCCAGAGAAGCAAAATCAGCATTAATATGAAGGTTCTGCTGTGGTCACTTTATTAGCAATAAACATACATGTTCCTTTAAAATATTGTATTTCATTTTTAAATGCAGCCTTTGAGATATAAAACAGTCAGCACTTTCTGCATGCAAACCAATACATATAAAGCAACTGTAGCCCTGAAATTACACATTACACACTGTGCTGTTAACAGTAAAGCCATCTGCTGGTTTGTTTTTAAATAGTATTTGGATGAGTTCTTCCTAAAAAAAAAAAAAAAAAGAAAAAGAAAAAGTGTAAAAACACCTGGGAAGTAAATGGATATTAGTAGGTTTTTTAATATTAAACATTTTGTAAACAATCAAGGACACTTAGATGCCCACACACACCCTGGACAGACTGATACACTTCTCAGGTGAACAGTATTAGATGTTGCATTTCTGAATGCAGAACCACTCACAGAGTGCCAAAGCCAGCACTTAGAATGCCCCAGATTGCAGGACATACTGCAGGCTCCAAGGAAGGCTACGGTAAAATTCCCACACACATTAACATGACCAGAATTTGACATTTGGCTGTTAAATACTGCATATATCTTTGTTAAAGAATAAGGACATCCATCCCAGATCTGGGTTTTGCCATTTGTTTGCCTATAAAATCCCTTCTGGAGCAGAAGCATTGCTGCTCTTAACCCCACGAGAATAGCTTTGATCCCAGGTCACATAAACCATAAAAGCAAGTTTATATGCTAACACTAACACAGTTCTTTCACATGAACCAAGAAGTGACACTGAAAGAAACTCTAAATAACATGGACAGAAAGGGCACAAGTTATGAGGACGCACCACTATATGCCACCAAGGCTCATTCCTGCTCCTATTTACCACCACCCCTCATCCACACCAAGTAACATAGCAATATCTGCTTAAGATTAAAGTGTTATTTCAAGATAACACTTATTCCTTCAAAATTGCACAGAATTCCAATGGCTTTTTTCATCCCTTCCTTTAGAGTTCTGGATGTGGGCATGAGCTTCCATACTCTAACAGTCCTCTCCTTCAAAGTCCTAGAAAAGTACCCTAGGTTTGTTTTTTTTTTTCCTGCACATCAGCACAGACCAAAATTTTCCAAATCTAGGGTATATTTTGGTGGTTGATTTTTGGTGGTGGTAGCTGGTTTTTTTGTAAGATGCTACACATTTTGCTGACTTTCCCAAACTAGGTCACCCTTGCACCTTTTTATCCACAGAAAGGCCAGTAACAGTGGCACCTAACACAACTACGCCAAAAGATGTGCTGGTCCAAACAGGACCGTCTGATCTATGTTGGCAAGAAGGAACAAAACGTCCCTTGCATATTGTTAACCCCACTGATGAAAGTCAGAGTGATATCCCTCTCTCCTGCCTCCTTCAAACAAGCAGAAATCTACAGCATCCTCTGCCTAGTTTCTGGAGCTAACCATCCATACTACAGCTGCAATCCAAAAAAACCTAACTTTTTCCCCATCAAGCAAAGACCAAATCACAGAATGCCTTTGTCACTTTCATTCTGCTTTACTGTAATTCACTGTGTTTGAATGTGAAAAACATCATAAATGTTCTACTATAAGGAATGAGCAGTTTGGCTCCTCTGTGGTTTAACTGCTATGCATACATCTTCTCCTTCCTCCAGGCTCTCCAGTAGCTTTGAATGCATTCCCAGTGCTATCCCAAGGCTTTGGTCAGTTTTCCAAACCCACTAAAAGATCAAGTTCAGCAGCTAATCACTGTGTTTCAGTCTGCAAGTCAAGACAGCTTATTTTTTGCAAAGTAACACATAATATGAGGTCTAGGAGACAAGTGACATGGTATCTTCCCCTTCAAACTTTGGATGGAATGAACTTCTTGAAATGATGAGATGTACTCAACATTTGGTCAGTGTCCAACCATGTTGCATGACTCCTTGCTTAACAACACATGCTGCTACCATGCCAAGTGAAACAAGGAGGAAACCTTCCCCACAGGGTCTTCTGGGAGGAGGAAGAGGGATCAAAACCTGAACTGGCACTCCCCAAATACCTTTGTGAAACATAAATTTAAAGCCTAAGCAGAAAGATGTCAGTTTTAATTGGTGAAATGCACTTATCTACTTCTGATGCATTAACTCTGTGTTGATCACAGCAGTTTCTTAGCTCAGAACAAGCAACAGCTTTCAGACTCAAGTCATTTCAGTGCAGACTGTATGAAATTACTCTGTATAATAGATCACTGTTAGTTTTCTTTCTGTAAAAATGAAATGTAAATGAGTTTTGAAAATATCCTCTTTTATACATGCAATTCCATTCAAGGTCAGCCCCACATTGCATACAGTCACACTGTACTGCAGAAAGCTGACAGAAAGCAATCCAACGCCTCTCCTGTGGTGCTGTGAAATCCTGACTGAGCTTTCTCATGATGATGTAACTCCGGAGTACAAAAGCATTCGTTCCAGCAAGGCTCCCGCAGGTGGCACTAGCTGCTCCTCAGTGCCACATAGGGCTTAGCACGTCGCGCTTGAAGCAGAAACTCTCACTTCTGCCCAGCCTGCCAAGCAGAGGCTATAAATTCATCTGGAGTTTAGATGCCCAAACCATCCTGCTTACGGCTCAAGTCTGAATTTGGACAGCCCAACAGCTAAGCCACTATACCAACCTTTTGCTTATTTCAAAACTTCCTATCAGAACAAACCACAGTTCTTTTCTAAGGCTTCTTTCATGCCTTTGTACTGTGCAGTTACTTCCAGCAGCCCTCCCAGGCCTTCACAAAAGTTAAAAACCCACACACAAACAAACAAAAAGGAAAAACAACAACAAAAAATCAAACAAAAAAAAAAATCCATCAAAAGATTGTGTCTCACTCACACACAGTTGATCTATCACTTCAGACACTCTTTTTTGAATCTAAGGTTGAGAAAATAGACAGACTTGAGTACGGTGGCTCAGCACAGGACACGCCTGGCATGTGCTCTAATGAAAAACAAGGAAGAACAGGAAAAGTAGCAAGATATTTAGGGACTTAGAGGCAAGTCCCCGCACAGAATGTATGAGTACAGCCATAGGAAGTCATAGCTGCCAAGTGCAGCTATCATATCACAAAATACTGCTATCACCTACTCAAAGAAAACTGCTACTCAACAAGAAAGTATATTCCACACAAACCATTTTCAGAGCAATTTAAGCAATAAGACCATTGTAGTGTATCACACCCAGTTGCACCACAAAACCTAACCAAGGGCATAGTTTTCATTACTGAAATTTATAAATACAGAGATTAAATATTTTAATTGAGCTACCATTACATTGTTTTCTGATTTAATTTTTTAGGTAACAATAGTTCTACTGTTGAGTGCTAGTTAGGACTACAAAAAAAAAAAGTTAATTTGAAAAAAACCCATTTAAAAAGAAAACAAATGCCTCAGGCACAGAGAAGAATGTGCAGTTCAACATTTTCTTTACTAGAAGAGTTTATTTCCAGTATCATTAAACTGTAACTCTTCGGTAATGCACATATCAAGTGCTGAAACAGCACAAAAAAGCATTATGCACATACACCAGCTACAGTGCCAAAGAGTCTAAAGGATTTTAGGGTACAGGTCCTCCTATTGCAAGAACAGTCAAATCCATAGCCAAAACCATGACATATACCATGACCTTTTCCTTTACAAATTCTCCAGTACTGTAAGAATTTACACAGCCATTTTATCATGTCACCTGAGGGAGCACAGCCCTTACAGGTTAAAAACAACTCTGTAAGGTTTTAGTTGATATTTTCACTGCTCACTCGCATCGCCTCTTACAAGATGTTTTTCTTGAGGTTTTCCTCAGGAGAAATACAACTGCAGATGCATTAAGTCACATTTTTGAATAGACTTAATTCTAGTGATGTGCACAGCATAAACCTCGCTACTGGGACTAAAGTTCTGGTTTAATAAATTTTTAAAAAAGCATTCCACAGCTGGACATGAAGCTGTCAAACCTCAGCAATAACAAAAGTTGTTTTACAGTACACGTGGTTAAGGAAAGGAAACTGAAGAGGAAAGAATTTCAGCAGTGTTGATTTCAGAATTACCCAAGCTCCTTTTCAAAGCTCTGAACTGTTCTGCAATTAGAAGAAATGCTGATTTGGCTGATGCACATGCAGATGCACATGCAGATGCACATGCAGATGCACACATGTAAAGTTTTCCTCTTTAGTCTTTTCCACATCCAAGTCTTTG
>WYDI02031526.1:13166-141839 GCA_009867235.2 Psittacus erithacus
GATGCACATGCAGATGCACATGCAGATGCACACATGTAAAGTTTTCCTCTTTAGTCTTTTCCACATCCAAGTCTTTGGTGCTCAGCAGCTGCAGCTTTAAATTCCTGATTGAGGGCAAGGGTGGCTGCTGTTTTAATAAAAACAATAATCTCCAAAACAATTAAAAAGCCAATCAAAGAAATAAACAAGGGCAATAACCCAGCTAGCATCCTAACGGTCATTTTGCAATCCCATTTTCTGTTAGACAGAAAAGAACAAACAAAACCAAAAGAACTCCACATTTGTATCTGGCAAACATAGTAAAAAGACCCTGATACCTGTTTTCACAGCCTTTATGTCTCCTCCAAATTGCTTTTCTATTACGGATATTGTGTGGTAACACTTTAATAGCTCTTTTTTGCCTGATTCCTGTGCTTAGGATATCACTACACACTGCCCTGGAAAAAGGCCACTGTTGTACAAATTCATCGCTTCACCACAGGCCCAAGTAGTGAAGGAAATCAAATCAAAACAGGCTGTGAGGAAGCAAAGCTGTTTGTTAGAGCACAAAGAATCCAATCAGTGCAAACAAGCCAAATCACAGTGAAAGTAAATGATATGCAAAGCCTTAAATTAATTTTAATCCAGTTCTATGTGATGGATAAATATTACTCAGTGATGGATAACGCCAATGGATTCCAATATATCTGAAGAATTTTGTTACTGTGGGAGAAACATACTGCCTCTGCTTGCAGTTCACCTCCTGACACTTCCTTTTTGCATTTCCATTTCTGTTACTGGAAATTTCTTGACACTAAGCTGAGTGTCACACTCATTTTACAGAAAAAAGGAAACAACCTTGCCATCTACTTCGTAAGGCCATCAGGCTGCATGTATTATGTATGGTAGTCACTCCTGAAATCACAGTACTATGATAATAATGAAGGTTTTTCTGGGGTTTGTTTTGTTTTAAATGAAAACTTCATAACCCTCAAAGGAAAAAATTTTGACATTTTAAGGTCGATAGAAAAGCTAATATGTATGGGACAAACAAAATTCATACGTGTTTTAACTTCATGTAGGGCCAGAGTCAAGGCGCTGAGACAGGGAACATCATCTTCCTGAACTCATAACCAGTATATAATGCAAACCTTGAAACCACATTCATGCACAACTTGACAAAGAGATAAGGTACATTCAAAAGTAAATACTCAAAGACTACAGAACAGCCCAGTGCTTCTTAAGAATATAAATATAGACAAGTCCATTTTAGAGTCAGCAGATTTATGGGTATTTCTTCTCTTTGCTTAAATAGATGTTTCTGAAAGCTTCCTAAAAAGAAAAGAAAAAATACAAGACAAATACAAAAAGAAAAAATACAAGACAAATCAAAATCAGAGGTTTCTCTCACGCACACATTTTTTCAAAGCACCACCGTTTTTTTCTCCAATTTTACTAACAACAGAGCAATTAGTATGCATCAAGTCCAGCCAAGCTGTTTTACCTCTTCTATAAAATGCTTGTAATATGTTTGGCTTTGCTATATATTTTCAAGGAAATAACTTTAGATCTCATTATATTAAAAAACCCACAGAACAAAAGATCATACTGATGAAAGATGAAAATGTCAGAGCTGTCTAAAAGGTCCATTTACTTTGATAAAAAAAATTCCTAAACAACATTAATTCCAAGGAAACAAGAGCGAAAGATGTTTTTCCCCTCCACTGTAAACTCCTTTGGAGAGCTGTAGAGATGGAGGGGGAAAAAAAAAAAAAGATACAAAGGAATGTTTGGTTTGGCATTGCTGACACGTGCTCATGAAGGGGAAGCCTACTTAAAACCAGGATAATGGATAATTATCACTTTACATGTGGATCCTTTACTACATTTCTTTCCACAACACACACTGACTCCAATATGTTTTGCAAGGAAAAGAATGGGCACAGATTCACTGTCAGGAAAAGGGCTCCTACAAAGCCCATTTGTCCTTTTAAATTTTTTCCCCTCAACTGCAATTGCCCTAGCATGGCATTTCTGCTGAAATTCGAGGTTTGGACCTGTGTTTTGTAATTTTTAAACAAATAATACTCAGTTGGCTTTTCCAGAAACTGTCATTTGTATGGCTGGCCAACATAGAGCCATGCATAACAAAGTTACTTACTTATACCCTGTGAAACACATTTTTTCCCCACAACCATCAGAAAAAGTCCATCTAACTTTTTGACTACAGTAATGTGTGATTGATGGAAGTTTCTGGGGTTTTGTTTTCATCACAGAGCATATAACATTAGGCAACAACACAAAAAATAGCAAAAAAGAGCCAACGATTAAAACTTTCTGAGCCTTGACATGTTCCAGTTGCCCAAACGTCTAGCCTGGCTGGCCCCCAGTCCTGGCAGGACCACTTCATGCTTCTCCAGCTTTTCCTTCTCCATGCTTTGAGAATACACGCATCTGTGTGTATGTATATATATCTATATATATATACACATACATATTTATATACACACTGCACGCACATGGAAAAAGAGGAAATAAATAACAGACAAATTAACAGTGCTGTGCACATTCACTTTATCCAAATGAATGGCCTCATAACTCAGACTGGGACATTTCCTGTAAAAACACTCCATTATTTATTAAGCCACTCTAGAGTGCAACTGTTGAAGCATGGCTTGCAGACAACGTATTTTCTAGAGCCAAATTTTGCAGTTATCTACAGGACACTGAACGGTTGTGATGGAGAAGCCAGGGCCTTCTCACTACATGTTAGTTTTAAATAATGTATCCCCAGTCCAGCAGAGCTCTGTAACTGCAAGCCTAGTCCTTCTCATTTTTGTGGCATTGAAATGCACACGCATACTGCAGAGCACAGAGAAACTATACAGTTTCAAATAGCACTCATGCTTAATCTCTGACAAACCACAGGCTTTGTATATACATACATAGATATAAATACATGCATATATTTTTTTCATAAGCAAGAATATGGATTATAAAATCAAATACGACTAAAAAGAGAGGAAATTATTTCACTCACCTATGATCAACACAAGCAGAGAGACTAGAAGACTAAAACTGGTAAACAGGAAAGCATACATAGTAACAATCTTTAACTTGCTACAATTTCCAAAGGAATTTGAATTACCTTCTCGAGAGAAGCAGCTGACGAGCTGCTGAATAAACATTTCTTTTAGGTTAAAATGCGGTATTCCCTAGACAAGGAAACTCCCACTGTAATGCCATAAACATACAAAGCTTCTTGTCTCCAACATGCTTTCTTCATAAAGCTGGATTTAATACTAAACATTGCATCGCCAAATGCAGACCTCCACTGGCCTTAGATGAGAACACTAGTTCCATTCAGAAAAAACACATGAGGAAGAAATAACTTACAAATTTTATAGTTGGAAAGGTGATTTCCTTCAGCTGAATGCTTTTCTCCTTTCTACATCTGTCTAAGTGACATGGTTTGAACAAATCATGTTGTTTGTAAGTAATTCTCCAAGTCCACATTCTCCTCTCTTTACCTTCTTGCACCAGCGATGAAGGTCACCTTTCCATTTTAATCGCACTGAAGAGTGAAGCTTTTTCTCCTTCTACACAGTTAGTAGGGAATCAGAAACAAATCATGCATTCAGCATCCAGTTTTTCTTGATCCAGCTGGGGTGTCATAATTACTGTTAGAGCTATGTGTCTATCCCCACCGAGTAAAATTTTACTAGAGTGAAAGGTGGATCATGCGTACTTCAACACTAGAAGGCAGCATAAAGGGTAATCAAGTACTTCATTTCTATCCTGAGAAGACTATGAAAAAGAGCAAAACAACTACATAAAGGAATTCACTTCTTTGTCATAAAGAAAGTTAAAACTAATGTAATATCCCAATTATGTCAAGAAGCTTCAAATGACATTTGAAGATTATGCACTGTAATAGAAGTGCGGTGGGATACAAATAAGACAACTGCACAACTCACTGTACCTTAAATCCTATAGTAAAGCTGTACATGAAATCTAATAGCAATAAGAAACCATCAGAAACACTTGTTTCATTTTTATAATGGGTATAATCAATGCTGTGGTTCCAAACCCAACTAAAATTCACAAGTTACAGTGTTTTCCCACTGGCAATACAATACGACTCTGCAGTACAATGAAGACGAATGTGTCTTCCCATTTATGTTAATTTATGTAAGCACAGAACAAATTCAGGCTACAGGAAAATATATATATTATATATATTATATAAATATATAAATATATATATATTTAATGAAACAGAGCTTTGTATTTCATTGGTCATTTGATCTAGTACTGAAAATCAATACAAACAAGGGCAGGGTTGGTATCTCTGAATAGGTTTGACTAAAGTAAATATTCGAGGGGATATTAGTCAAATCAGTACCGAGAGCTTCAGCCAGTTTCCAAAGTCTTTTGAATTCTCAGAGTGAAGCCCAGTGAATTCAGATGAAAGTTCCTTTTCTTCCACTTTTAAGGGAAGAAATAAGTTAAGTGAACCTTCTGCAAAACAGCCTCCCAAGTTTAGTAACTGGGGAACAGACCTAAATCCCTGCCAAGACACACAACTCAGCATTTATAAACCTTAATGGTTTATTCAAATATTAAGTACTGATGTACTGAACCAAAAAACACAGAGGTATTCCAGTAATGCTGTTTCAAGTTATGTAATTCCATCCTTGGTACATAAAAATCCCAGTTCTTCCATTCGTGCTTCCTAGCCCACATTTTGTACTCTGAGGGACATGGGCACATGAGGCGCATACTAACAACACAGAGTTCCTGCTGGATCTGATGAAAGGCACAGAGAGACAAGAACACCACCTGGCCCTGCCTCGGCTCTGAGATGATGTCAGCCTATTCAGCAGGGCAACAGAGGAAAGAAAAAAAGTCCCTGCTCTATTTCAAACACACACAAAGGACCAAGTATATTACCACAAAAAGCAGGAAACCACTCCATCTCATCTACAAATGATGATTATGCAGCCCTCTGAGCCTTACTGCATTTAGGCGCAAGAAGTAAGTAGAGAGAGAAGCATTTGCTCCCTTTAGATTTTCTGACAGTTATTCCCATCTCTCTCACCCTAACCCTGTCACTGTCCCCACATCCCGTGCGGCATTCCCAAGGGTATCATCAGCCCACTATCGCTTTTTTCCCAACAGTTGCCACTATGTGCTGACCCACCAGGATACGTTAATTTAGCTAGTTCTGGATTATTCTGTTTTCTTTATATATCTCAAAATATATATCACACCCAAATCATACCAGCAAATATGACCATCTTCTTGCAGGTCTGGCAACATTCTTAGATACATCTGAATCTAACGCAGATATAATCCTGTAGAACTGCTATCTCAGGCTGCCTACAGAATAATAGAATGGTTAGGGTTGGAAAAGACCTTAAGATAATCTCATTCCAGCCCCCCTGCCATGGCCAGGGCACCTCATACTAGACCATATCACCCAAGGCCCTCTCCAGTTTGGCCTTGAACACTGCCAAGGATGGAGCATTCACAGCTTCCTTGGGCATCCTGTTCCAGTGCCCCATCACCCTCACAGCAAAGAACTTCTTCCTTATATCTAACCTGAACTTCTCCTGTTTCAGTTTAAACCCATTACTCCATGTCCTTCTTACGCTGAGGGCAGCAGAACTGCACACAGTACTCTAAGTGGAATCTCACAAGAGCAGAGTAGAGGGGCAGGATCACCTCCTTCGACCTGTTGTTACACTCCTTTTGATGCAGCCCAGGATATGGTTGGCTATCTGGGCTGTGAGTGCACACTGCTGGCTCATGTTAAGTTTCTCATCACAAACTTCGCTGAAATGCTTCGAGCATTTTTCTCTTCAATTTTTCTTGAATTTTACTACAAACTCCAAAGTTTTAAAGGACTCTGAATGAACGGCCAGAGACAGATGCACACATCATCACAAAGACAAGAACAGGCAGGAGAGAAAAAAAGACAACCATACTCTCTGGAGAGCAGAAAGCATAATTACATTCAGCTGAACTATTCTTCCCTTATACATATTCTACCAGCAGTGGCAGAGTTCACTTCCACATTTCAGTCCTGACCTCTAAAATGGATCAGATATAAATCTTTTGAAAAGCATAACTTTCTGTCTCTATACCTGTGGACACCTTTCTCTGCGGCATCTCAGTTCCTGTGTAGCCCAACAACTGAAGAATGCCTCCTTTGCCCATGTTGGAGTGAAAGATGTCCCACAACAAGAGTTCAGAGGTAGCTGCCCAGCTCTCCTGTAGGAAGAAATACGGTCTTATGGCTGTTCCAGACACAAGCCTGATGTTTGGGCATCCCTGTGACACCAGCAAGCTAATGCCAGCATGAAATACGAAGCAGAACCTTAATGGAAGAGAGTTTTCTGTAGTCTGGGGGCTTTTGAGTGGCTCAGTTTTTAAATAAAATTCTATCACAGTTTAAGCAAAAGCCATTAAAGTTTGGCAAGAAGCTGCAATGAATCATAACTATTGCAAAACAAAGGCCAAATTTTTCAGAACTGGTTAGTCATTTACCCTAATTAGTAATAAAAGGGAACCCAGCATACTTAAAAGAAATAACTACAGTGTAGGTTGAAGTAACTACCAAACTTCAAAGTCATCTGTTAATTTTGAGAATTTTGAGTCTTACACCTAAGTGTAAGAAAAGTTTGATCTATTTTAAACCATGTGCCCATGTGGTCCTTCTGTCAAATCATATTTATTATTTGGCTTTATTTGCAAAACAGATGTGGGGAGAACAACCACAAACAAAATCAAAGAACGAGGTTTGGATTATGTAAGCCCTGGAGGGTTGAATTAACATAACTTTTATAATGTGTCTAGAATAATTTTGTCTTTTTCCAAAGATAGCTGCTGGCAAAATTTACAAACTCATCTATTAAATTCATTTGTTATGAAAATTACTAGCTAAAACAGATTACCTGTAACTACCAGCTCCACATCTCTGAAGCTGAAGATTCAGCATATTTCTCTAAGGAAGTAAGTGAACTGCTCCACTTTTCAGAGAAGTAATTACAAAACCATAATTTTCCTTTTCCAATTTAAGCATGTATTAAAACTGAAATAGTAAAGTCCACTTCAACCACATGCATGTTTTGCAGATTTTTATTGCAGTTTTGCTCTTTTTTCTGCCCTGCAAGTACTCTATCAAAGACCTACTTTAACTGACACAGCAGAGTGCTTATTGGGCAAGATTACAAAACACCAAGTGAAATAAAGGCTTTCAACCTTTCAACTAAAATAAATGAAAAAACATGCATTAGAAAGAACACTAAAATGCCCTACAGATTCACAACTGGAAGGAGATGGCACGCAGGTTCCACAGTGCCTGATTATCGGGCAGTGTTTTACATCCCAGTTTTCCTCTGGGCTGCTTGTGCCTGCCGCCCCAGAAGGGCTGTGCTCTGCTTAGGAGTAGGTATGAGCCTGCTATTGTAGACCGCAGTGAGAACCCTACTCCAAAGAGCATGAATTAAGTACTGACACTTTGAAATACACTTTGAAAGCTTTCAACCCTTTCATTCATGCTATCATAGCAAAAGACCATGGACACTGGCAACTTCAAGACATCTACCATGAACAGCATCTTTGCAATCCTAGATTAACATATAATAATCATCAAGACAAAATAATTTGTTTACTTTTAGTGATATAGATCAATGCCAGGAAGTATGATCCTATAGAGATATTAAAATATTTGTGTTATGTCTATCTATAAATAAATGTATGTTTACATTATGCTTTCCACATACACAAAATGGAGTTCAGAGAAAGAATTCTTCTATCTGTACTGTCAATTGATTTTAAGAAAACACCCAACTACTAGTCTTACTTCCAGCTAGCATGCAGCAGGCTTGTGTCCCTCATCTTGAAAACCAACATCCAAGCAAGTAGGCTCATGCAAGTGAATTTCATGCCTCTGTCATTTATAGTTATTTACACTACAGAATATACTCAAGTATCAATATCCTTACATCTGATAAAGGTACAGATAAGACAAACTATGATTTGACAATATCAAGAAACACACCTTACTTTTGGTGTTGAAAGGTTATAAAACAACTTTATGAGAATTATTGTTTCAGGCATCTAAACTACATCTTGGATTACAACACAGGTACATGGAATGAATAGCAAGAGGGACAATGAGCTGTGGGCTCATCTGATTATCTCACATGCCCTGCTGCACCACAGCAGATGAAGCACAATGGCACTTGTGTGTGGCTCCTTCAGTCCCCAGAGTGAAAAGCATTGAAAGTTTTTGCCTATCATCTCTTTTGTGAGGTGTGGGAACTGATTCGAAGCTGTTCTCAGGTATGGAAAACAGATAACAACATTGAATGGTAAATGTGGTTGGTAGGAATTTTTTAAATTTTTTTGTGCTGAACATTCCCACTCCACTTAACAAGCAGTAAACTTCCCTGGAAGATGGTCCTCATACACACACACACACACACACAAAATTGCGTGTATTTTACAGTTTCATCCAGCTTTTTTTTCTTGTTTAATGCTTAGTCATAATACAGATATTAAGGTTAGCACAAGCATGTTACCACAGGCATTGCTGTGTCTCTTGAAGGCTGCTGGACATCAAGAACCCAACAGATGGTCATTACTCCAAACTCTCCACCCTCCATCATCATTATTTCAGTAGCAAACTCATTTCAAGGGCCTAGCCCCAAATTCATAAAGAACTCATTGTCCTGGCCAAATTAATAGCTTTAGATCTTGTGTTACTAGATGTGCTTCAGAGAGACAGTGACATTTTAAATTATAATGTGCTGTTTAAATTCCACTTCAATATCATTTCTCATAAATATTGGTGCATGAGACAAACTTTAAAACTATGTATGCATCCCCAAAATAAACACAGAAAACTCCGTATTTTTGGTTTATAATCTAGACAGATTTGGCAGAAGTGTCCTTAATTATCCTGCAACCCACTTGATCAAAAGCTTTTTACTCTGAGACTAGAAGTAGCACATAGTGTTTTGAAAGGTTTCACTTCACCCTGAAAATTAATAAAACCTCAACACTGATGTATCCAATAGAGACAGGCAGTTATGGTGCCCATTATATAACCAACACAATTTAGACTAGTAGTAATAATAATAAAGAGGACAAATCAAATTTGTAAGAATTGGAGTAGATCAACTTCATTGATAAGATATCAGTAAAAGTTTTAATACACATCAAATGGAGAACAAAAAGGAAGAGAGGGAATAATGTGGCATAACTTGAGCTGTGTCAAGGCTGACATTGGTAATCCTAATTAAATAAAAACTCAAACACCACAACAACAGAAACCAAACAGAGACTTTAACCTTTGTTGAGCACAGAAGACTGCCATACTCAAATACAAAGTATACAACTATGTTTACAAAGTAACTTCACACATCTAAATTACAGAGACATTTAAGGCCCACCTCCCTGTGGTTCTGAACCACCTGGTCTGGTCAAAGATGTCTCTGCTCAGTGCTAGGGGGATTGGACTAGATGATCTCCAACCCAAACTATTCTATGATTCTATGTAGAAAAAAAATCCAATTGAGGCTGGATTTACCCTTGAAGTACAGTTTACAGACATTGCTAAAGGAAAGCAGGGCTCAAATGTCTGTGGAGGTGGCAAACACACTTGGGAGGCGACAAGGGAGCAAGGGAGAAAGAGGAATATTTTTTTTTTAAAGGAAAACAAAGAAAGAAAGGAAAATCACAGTCATATCTCCTGTCAAATTCCATAGTAGTGCAATTTTTAATTACAGAAGAAACTCACAAATCAAGGACAAAGCATCATTTGATGTATTGTACTTATGCAACCAAAGCTAAGTATGCAAAAATGGGGGGTTTTTTATGTATTAAATATTTTTTAAATTCCTACATAACATAACTAATAAAAATATTTACTTTTACAGAGGGTCAAGTGGACAGAACATAATTCTCCCAGAAGGAAGCCAGATCTTCAAAGCAATGTCTATGCTGATTAAAGCAGCAGCTAACCTTTCTTTCAGAGATGGAAATCTAACTGAAGTTTCTTTTACTGACCAACTATGTGCCATGCTTTAATACCTGCCTCAACAGACAGGAATTTTTACATTTTTAATAGGATTTTGGGTTGTGTGTACAGTTATCAGCGCTCAATACTCAAGGAGCCATCTTTCAAAATTACGTAAAACAATCTATAGTCCTGCTCTATGTCACGTATTGCACCTTTAGCTCAGGACGAAAGAAGTCACATCTGTTCCCAAGGCCAGGCTTCCACAATAAAAACAGTTTAGCAAACTTCTTTGTAGCAATTAGAATATATTAAGTCAAATAGATATTCAAGTGTTTCATGCGAGTCATGCAAGAGGTGCATCAATGTAGTGCTTAGAATTGCAAAAATCTCAAATTAACAATTGATTTTCTTTCTTAAAACTTACCATAATGCATTAAGAGATCCATAAAAAGGAATTTGCAAAGACTTGAGCAGATAGATTTGAACTGATTCTGTGGGGTTTTCCTGTATTACTTGGCTGGTGCCATGACTAATATTTAGCTACAGCACAATGCTTGCCAACAGATGTAAGATAAGCCTGAAATCCTATGGGGATACACTAAATGTTCAAAAGGCTTTGGAAGCATGAACAGGGTCTCTGTGAATCTCACTCAGAAAGCAAAAGGATTAATCAGTTGCTTAAATTACCCTTACACACACAAAAGACCAGCTTTACCACTAGAAAGAAGGGGGGAAACCACCAAATTTAAAATTGGTTTTCTGGCACCTGTTTTTGCATTTTCTGAAGTTTGATCTGATCAGGGAAAAGCAGCAGTTACAGAAGTTTAACCTTATCTGTGCTAGATAATTATGTAGTTGATTACTCCACACTGTCTGCAAATTTAAAGTGAGGGTGAAATTCAGATCAAAGAAAGGGTCACAGTTTTGATGTCCATTTGGCCAACACCATGCATCACTAGGGCATTAACTGCAGAATAATCCATTTATGGTATCATGAATTTTGTATTCAGCTATGTCAATGTTCACCTACAGCACAGCATATTCTTGTTCAGTTTTCCCATCTCTAGCAGCCATTTTGAAAAACCTGTTTAGCTTCCAGCTAAACAGCATCTTATGGATACAAAGTCATTCATCTCAATACCTCCTGTGTTAAGTGAGATCCTCTCTTAAGACAGCGGTGACAGAGCAGCTCTTGGGATAGCAAGTGACAAGAAAGGGCTGAAAAAACCCTGCCAATTTTATCAGACACACATCAGAAACCTCCAAGATAGGTGGTAGCACTTCCCAGTTTGCTTACTTTATTTAACCAGTTTCATCCAATCTCAACATAAGCACTATGGGTTTAAGTACCAAAATATTTAGTCTGTGCAAAAAAGCGGACTACTGGCACCTTGCTTACAAGAAATGCTGCAACTAAATAAGATAAAACCAAAAATAGCTAACAAAGGACAACAAAGCAGTAAGGATTCAGATTTACAGAGCTCTAGCAGTCAATTGTTTTTAAACTTTGTGTGCCACTTTGTGTGGCAAGAGAGAACAAAAAGATTCCCTGCCAGGACACCCTTGGTTTGCACAAAGCACATCCCACTTTCACCTGCTTCTTTAAAAAACAGGAATCAGAAAGAAAAAAAAACATGCAAAAATTGTGGCGGGTGTGCTGCAGAGGACCACCTGTGATACACTCCACTGTTATCCCATACCTACTTCACCCAGCTGCTTCAGTGGCCTCTCTCTGTCATTTCCCCAGTCATCTGTGTTCCCCACCTTCAAGTTCCCTTCTCTTAGCCAGACCCTTTCCTATATTTCATCATTCATCTGATCCCAGAATTTCACTCTCTGAAGTCTGTAAAGCCAGGTAAGTAGATTCTCTTGGGTTCATCCCTACCCCCTCTCCCAGAGGGCAGGAGCACACCACAGAACTCCCCAGCCAGATCCTCAGCACTCCCAGGAGTTATGCCACAACACATCCAGCAAAAGATGTTCAAGAAGGAGATGGACAAGGATATCACAGACCTAGAAACTGCATCCTAGAAACTGCATCCTAGAAACTGTCATGAAACCCGTGTGAATGCTTAAGATTTAGGGTCTTTGGTATGAGGGCTACTTCCTTTCTCCTCTTCCCTAGAGGAACTGGTTTTCACTATGATTTTGGTGTGTTACACCTTCAATGCAGTGACTATACTATGAAGACACCACTCCTTACCTACATCATGCAATCAAAATGTAGACCATTCCAGAAGTCTTTGTAAGATTTTGGTTGGTTGGGTTTTGTGTGTGTGTAAAATACACATATTTGGAAAAAATATAAACAAGTCTTTCTGTTCCAGCATGCAACTTGTTTTCTGCTCTGGGGACATCTGTGACAAAGGAACAATACTGTCACATGTCACCCATACCCACTTTATTAACTAGTCCTGAACAGGATAAAAAAAAATAAAAAGTAGTCTTCAAGACAGTTTCTCTGCTGTACAGGATGCTCAGCAGAAAACAACAGATGTGCTATAATCACTACTGCCCATTCATTTCCTTTCTGTCAGAAGGAAAGCAGCAGTCATCAATTAAGAATCCCTATCTACTGGACACAAAAGGAAGTATACACTTTTCCTTGGTCATTTGACCATAACAATAGAAGATGGCAGTGGGAAAGGACCGACTGCTCTGGGCAAGCATGGGGGGAAAGATGAAGTGAGTAAGGATTCTGAGATTAAGTCGCTGGGGTTTTTTTAATATATTTATTCTATTCCTTAATATACACAGGTTTAAAAAATAAATCACTTTTTAAATAAATGACAGATTATACAAAATCTTAATCATATTATTCCTTAAATTCTCCAGACAATTCATTTAATGTTTTTCATGCTGGAAAATCCCAAGTATACGAATTGAGAAGAGAATTAAGCAGTATTTACAAAAACTGTTATCAATGAACTAAGCTTTTTTTTCAAATAGTTATCACAATTTCTATAAAACCATTTGTCTAAATGTACTAAGCATTTAGACTTTCAATATGTCACTGGCATAAGTTATTTGGTTTAATACTTTTAAGAAGTCTAGTTGCATCCTTGGATCATTCTGTTAAAGATTACATTCACTGGTCAGCTTCATCACTCTGAACTAGAATGACAGCTTTCATAAAACTGCCAATAACAGAAAACCTTAGAGATGCACTTTATATTATGTCTGTTTCAGTCTGACTACACAAAGGGTTTTGACAAAACTTATTAAAAATTGCTAGCTTTAATTAAGGTATTAGGCCCTAATCTAGCATGATAAATTGAAATCTAAATATTCCGTGGATACTGATGCAACAACTCTAAGAACCTGGTATCTGCTTCCCACAACAGGAAAGCTTTAAAAAGCCCTCACATTGCAACTGAACCTCTATTTCTGCCCTGTACCTCTGCTCCATTGCACACCAAAAATAGAACCGACTTAGAGAAAAGCTCACACGTGGGCACACATCATTCTTCTCCACCCCCACAGTTTTGCAAGCCCTCATGCCACAAAAGACATGGCCTAAACAAAGCACTCAGTGATGCACAGATGCTCAAGGAATTCTTTTTTGTGTAGTGACTTTCAGTGTAAACACGCTGCATATTAAACCTCATCCTGAATTGCCAGAACAAAGTATATTGATCTGATGTTTTCTTCTGTGATACAACACAGCATGATTGTAAGAACTGCCAAAGCCCATTTTCATTCTTTTCAAAGATTAGCATATTCTAAACACCAACTTACTGAAACAATTAAAAATAGACAATACTGCTATAGAAGTCAAATGGATAATAGCAAAATATAAACAAATTTTATAAAATGTCTCCTCCACCACCCTCAAAAGTTTTTCAGAATGAAAATATTCTTAGAGCCTCCAAATTTAATGCTGGCATGTGAAGCAAATTTGACAAAATTACTGGTGGTTATTCGGTACAGATTTTATATTCGTCCCTCAAAGCTGCATCTGCCCAAACCATTCTGCTATTGTTTTTACAGAACACCACTCCTCATATTTTAGGTTTCTTCCTTTTTCCCATGGTACTAATTCCTTACTAAATGTACTTCATCTAGTCCTTGAATGCCTTATCCTGCTGGTTGATACATTCCCACACACTCCGGCTTTGTTGATACAACAATTTTCTGAAGCACTTCACAGTGAAAGCTTGTCTGCCATGGATCCCAGAGAGTCTTAGGAAATCCTCTGTCTCTCAGGGCACATGCACAAGCCATGTTATCTCAGCTTTCAATTATAAAAAAAGGTTACTCAAGTCTGATGGTCTGGTTTAGCTTTTCTCTTCATCACGAAAACACATTAAAATTACTGCAACTCAAAACCAAGGCCAAACAGCACATTTGAAATTAAATGGAAATCAGACGGGGAGGGAGGAGTTTGTGCAAATTTTTCACTTTTTAAGGTCGCTAGGCAAATATTCCACATGCATTTGGATATTCACGAATCTCCAGCTAATTAAATGAATAGATTTGCTGTGTGGAACCTGGGACTATAAAACTCTCAACATTTGTGGGCTGAAAAAATTGCTAGCAATTAAATATCAGCAAATAACATAGACAACTGGTGTACTGAATTTAGGTCATGCTGATTATTTTTCCCTGATGTATGTTAAAACATGCAACCTTATTCAAATCTTGCTATTTTTAGCAAATCCTGAAGAGGAATTTCTGGTCTTTCCTCTCTCAGTCACTGCAAAATGCTTTCCTACTTACAGAGATTGTTCTCCCTTGAATCCAAAGGAAAGGAAGACCTCACTAATATTTGTCAGATACAAGCTTCAGCTGAACGTCATGCAGTTCTGCTAGTGTGTATCTATTAAAGCTATGCAATCTCGAAGCACTGGATCTGACACAAAGTTGCCACTCTCCTAAAATTGTACAAACATTTAAACACAACTGGATCATCAATGCACTCTATAAAAAGCCCCACTATCAGTAGAGCAAAGTAATAAGTATTACCAATTAGTGGTCTAATCTAGCATATTAGTATTACCGCTGCAGGTCACAAAAGCCAGAGTGGCAATTAACATAATGCACTTTTAAAAATCATTTTAGTTTAGACTAACCCATGCTACAGTGGTTTCAGCATTAGCACTGGAAGGAGTGAAATAGATTATTTATAAGTCGCTGAATTTTTCCACAAAGCAGTGCCTGTGCTGCCACCCACAAAGCCCATCGCTGAACGTCTGCTTTCTTCAGAAGGCAGAAAAGACTCCTTTGGGTTGGCACAAGGACTGAGGAGTAAAGGATGGAGAAAGGAATCTTGCCTAACATCCTCTTCTTCTTTAATATTTTCTGTGGAGTCTCCTGACAGCCCTACGGTGAAGATTTCTGGAATGTCAACTTGTTTCAGATAAGCAAATGAGTGAAATCTGTTATTACAATCAAGTCACATTTCCATGGCATCTAAACCTAATTTTCCTATGCTTTTAGGTTTCCAGGTCCCCAGATAGAACTTCCAGATGGTAACAGTACATAAACAAAACTAAACCCCTAAAAAAAATAAAATATGAAAGACCAATTTCCTCTCAAAATGACATACAGTAACATAGGAAATCTCAGACCACAGAAATTCCAAATCGCCCAAGCCCCATGGAAAGACCCTTGTTTCTCCATGAAAGTGGCTCTTCTGCTTCCAAAAAGAATGGAATCAAGCAACAAAAGTAAAAGCTACAGACTTTTATCAAAACTTCTATGACAGAAACAGTGCTAAACCTGAAGGAATAACCTCCTCTACCTGCTTAGGTCCCAAAAAAAATTGATTTAATTAGCATAAAACCCCACTAGCATGCACATCGAGAAAACCCACTGTCTTGCCTAGCCAACATTTCAGGCCTATACAGTAAAGTGACCTAATGTGGATTTGCATACTAAGCAGCCTCATGGTTAACTTGGGTATATTCACTGAACATCAGCAATAATCAGTAATCACTTCAGCCAGAGGCACAAACACCATCTCCTATTAAAAATATATAAATAAAAATTAAAACATTAAAATAGTAATTAAAAACTTCGTACCTGGTAGAGCACTCATCAACTAAATCACTTTTAGATTTGGCAAAATGGAGTCACTTTTCCTCTCCTCTGTTGAATTTGTGGCACTTTGAAAGGAGAGTAGAAACTATGCAATTAGAGAAAGGAGTACAACTGCACAGCTCATCAAGGGGCTGCACTCACCCTAGTTCATAGCCTCTGAGCCATGCTCCCTGTACTGCCAACCCATTCCGCCTTAAAGAGTAGCTGCATAAAATGTAGCACGAGCTGAATCCGGTTCAGACAGGATAGAGGATCAGATTTTGAATAGAAATTAGACACTAATGTGATTCTGAAAATCCTATTAAGAGTCTTACCACCTCTGCGAGTGCCTACCTACGTATCATTAAAAATCAGGATCAGACAGTTTGTCTGTGGTTGTGTTGTAAGCCTGTGTCAGAGCAGGGAAGTGCTGCTGGGTTCCCAAGCTCTAAACCCTGAAAGCTTCAGGCTATGCTCCTTCTGGAAATTGTTAATACTGATTTTAAACTTAATTACTTTAGTGCATGGAAACCTCCATCCAAATGAACCCTCACTTTCCTGGTGAGCAACAGAAGGACACACCTCTAGCTATTAAAGCAAATCAGAGCCAAGGGTCACTTTTTAAGATCTGTCATATCTAAATAGCCGCTTTTTGTGAAGTGGCAGAAGAAACAACTGTGGTGCAGCTTTTTCTAGCAAAATTTAGTAACTTATCTTGAAGCCTAAAAAATCAAAAGATTCCTGATTTAATGAGGGAAAGAACTCAGCTCCCTTGTTAAATTTGTAACCCTTCCCAGCTTCAGAACATCAACTGAAACATCAAACAAGAATTGAACAATACTTTTTTTATAATTTTTATTTCTCTAAGCTGTTGCATTACATTTTCCTGTTCTAGAGGACTCTAAGATTAATTTACTCCTCCTTCTTAGCCATTTCTGTGCTAGGGACTCAGCTAATGGTGTCAGTGGAGAATCCACTGAGAGAAACCAAGCATCAAGTGTTCCTTGCCCTGAACTTCCAAAAAGCTACTGAATGTAAGACTGGATTTCTTTTTCTTTTTTTTTTTTTTTTAATATCACCATAAGGCCTGTTTATATACTTGGAGTGGAAACTGCACATTCAGCTGCAATTGATTTCCTGTATGGCAAAATACCTCAAGCATTCAGCTGGCTGGGAACTCTGCAGAGGCCTCTTACCATCGCCAGTTTTTTGCGACCAGGAAGCTCTGCCCTATGCTTGTTCTTATGCCAGAATAAATAGAGTCACTGCTGAGCATCCAAGTTAATTTGGTCTAAGGGAACCAAATCATAAAAGGGCAAAATTTAATACTTCAAAAATCCATTTAAAAACATCAGTCTACTTGCAACTTCAATAGTAATACAAGCAATTCAATCTTGCTAATGTGATATAATGTTCACCTACAAATGTTTTCTAAATACAAAACTACTCCGAGAGATGCATCGGAGGTTTTTTTTATGAAAAATCAATATGTCTTCCTACTCTGGTTGATATATTTAAAGAAATAAATGAACACTACAATGCAATTTCACAGATCAAAGACTATACTTTTTTTCCCTTTTGGTATCAATGAGCGACAATTACAGTAACAATCTACTGCATTTAGGTATTTCTGTTCATAACTGAATACATAGAACAGCCTCCACTAATACAGCTATGAATCTGAAGAAGGAAATACATGAGTAGTTTTACTAGGATCCTGTGATTAGACTATAACAGTTGTAACATTCAAATGCTCAACCACCTGGCTGTACCTCAGCTTGTAAATTAAGCAAAATGAATATACGAAGTGAGCTGTAATTACCATCCTACTTCCCATTTAGCCCATGCAAGTTTCCTTAGCCTCAGATCCTCCAGAGGCAAAGGACTCCATTTCAACTGCTGAAGTCTGTTCTTTAAGAACCCTAGAAAGACACAGACTGGCAACACAATCACAACCATTTAAACATACACACTTACACGTGTATGTATATGCATGTATGTGTGTATTTATCTATATAAATAAATTAAAAATCAGGAAAACAGGCAAACCTGAAGAAGCTGAAACTTTTTACAGGGACACTCTTGTCTGATTGAAGTTTCATCAGTAAGAGCTTCTTAGTTCCAGAGTAAAATTATTGGCCTAAAGCTGACAGGTATTTGCTAACTTCCAGAGGGCACAGCAGCCTTTCAAAGGGATTGATGACTTCAGGCAGGGTCCTTCAGTCACATCCAAGTCAACCAAAGCACAGTTATTGGATACTATACAGTGTTCTTCTATCAATCTTCTTTGACTTTTCCAAGAAGGTTTACTACAGATCTTGGTATTGTCATATTATATAACAGAACAATCTGTAAGGAAAACTTATTTTTCATCTTGTGAAATTTTGAACCAATTCATCTGAATAAATGTTTTTTGTCTCAAGCATTAACATCAGAACATTGCATACTTTTGCACTAGGAACGCTATCACAAAGAAAACATATGCATGCACACATAAAGAAATGGAGTGACCAGTATACTATCATACCTGTTCTTGCCTGGTCCCCAACAGTACTAAATAACATCTTGCATCCAGACAACTCCATCCTTCCAACTCATATTGTGCATTTAACATAGCAAAATGGTGACAACATACACTGTATTATTTTGAAACAAATACTGTTGCCAAACAGTTCCACATCCTGATCCTCTAAGAAAAGCTGAGAAAAAAAAATTATTTTTAGAATTCCCATGAGTAAGATGGCAAACCACTGAGCAGGTCTAACCACCGGTGATAAGGACTTAAGTAAGAATTTATTTGATATGATTTTTACTGAGTTATGTGCCAGTACTTAAATCCCAACTTTTCAGGCCAAGGAAAGCAGCTTTCCTATTAAAGCATCAAGAGAAGACCACATATTGCAGCACTTTCTCATTGCATGACATAACTCTGATGAACAGACAGATGTGCTGCACTCCAAGGAAACGGATTTATTCCATATTCAATCAGCTGAGCACTTTCCCAGACATATTAAGCTAATTTCATGGGCTAGGTACATGCAGTGCTTCTAGAGTCTCCTTCACTCTACCCATTCACAGCAGTGAACAAAACAAAGGCTGAGTTGCATGAGAAGGTCAATAGCTAAGAGTGTATCTTAACCTGAACTACTCCAGACCATCCCTGCTATGACCTCAAACTGTTCCCAGGAAAGAAGTCAGTGCTGGGCAAGTATGGGCGTAGACAAGTAACTCTGACCCATGTACCAGTACAAATCACCTCCTGATGTGACTCAACATTTACAAGTAACAAGAAACAGAAACCAACCCAGTACATTCTTATGAAATTATCAGAAGATAGGCATCACCAATCCTCCATTAAAAACAAAAGGACTCTTCATGCAGCACAGGCATTGAAAAAAAGAGCAGAAGCAAAAAGATGACCATACAGTAGGCAGATTCCTCATCACTACAAGACAGAGGCAATGAAGAGGCATATGGGATATGGAAGCCTGGCACTCATATCCCCCTGGAAGCTTGAATAGCTGCATGATGCATACAGTCAAGGTAGGCAGACCAACTTGCCAGGTAGGTACAGAAGCACTGTCCTCTGGAGATGAAAGAGACTAGAAAGCGACAAACCTTGACTGCCAGAGGCTGACAATCAGCTTTTCTTCTGAAGACAGCAAACCACAGTTGTGATTGTTTCTGCAGAATTCTTCCTTGAAAAGCAGACACAACTCCTGTCCTATCTGAACAGCATGCAGTGGTGTGTGGAAGAAATTCCTTCTCCTCCATACTCAACATGTGCATATCATAGATCCCACCACATCAAAGCTTCACCAATGAAGAGCAGAAGAAAAATGCCTATTCTGCTTTGCTTCGACCTTGTGGGAATCAGAGTCAGTGCTTATGCTGCACTTTAAGTGAATAAACCACTTTGGAGGGGCCTCAGGACTACAGGACCTGAATCAGTTGGGTGCATTTGACAATAGTGGTGGTTTACTGGCAGGACTTTCTGCTCCAGAGTTACAAGAAGAGCCTCTTCAATGTGGTTTCTTTTGGATCTAGGCTGTGCACAAAAGCAGCAGGATGGCTTAGCTGTGGGACTAAGGAACTCAAGGGATGTTGTCGGCATGTACAGCCATGACCAAGGGAGCATGGCTGTGTCAGTAACAGGCTGTGCTACCAGAAGAGAGTGACACTGCAGATAAAGTAGCAAAGGGCAAGCTGCAGTAGTAGACATTGCTAGGCTGAATCACCCAGCAAGAGATCAGCTCTTAAACTCTGCTCAACTTGGCTCATGCCTTGGCAAACCACTCTGTCCTTCACACAGAAAGAAAAAATAGGGTTTTCCTGATGCTGTATTCCACATTTCCCACTGGCAGACTTTATGGAAGAAGAAAGCGATTCCAGAAGGGAAGGTCTGCAGAAAGCCTGGTCCTTTTCAACTTAAAAATTTGCCAGGCACTGACTCTTCTAAGCATACAGACATCTCTGAAACCAGTTTAGGAGCAATGTCAATTAGAAGCAATGGAGAAACGGAAGTATTGCCCTATAAATCAGAAAGAAACCTTGGAGATTGAAAGGTTATTGATGCCCTTAGGAATTGTTACTATCTTTCATTTAATAACAGATCACAAAATTCTACAGTGGTCTACAAAAAAGCGCACACTGTGCCTGATACTTGGTGTTGCAGGCAGATGTTCAGAAGAGAAGTTAATGGCTTTCCCTGGGAAATCTGGGAAAAATTCACAGGTTAAATGAGTTCCAAGCTCAGGAGAATGAGATACTCGAAATGCTACCCTCCTACCACAAGACAAAGAGACTTCATAGCATAACCAACCTAATAAGGCAAGGATTGTAAAATGCCACATCCAGCAAGGAGTGTGGGAAGTGGACCTCTCTGTCTGCAGGACAGAGACAGCAACCTCCTCAAGGCAGCAAGCACACAAAACAACCAAGACGGATCAAATCAGAGATGACTTCAGACTCACCTTGCATGACAGAGACTGAAAATTACCAGAGAAGACTGATGGAAAGGAGAGATTACAGACTTCGTACGCTGGCAGTGTATGAAGGAAGGAAAGATGTCTCTCCAAATTCAATAATGAATCATTGTTGAATGCATCTTCATCTAGTATTCAAATAGCCCAAGACTGCTGATTCTTCAGAGGAATTAGTGTTTCTGCAACAGGCTGAAGTCTTTGATGACATCACTCAGACACTAAAGTATGACAGCTCTCTGAGCAATCACATAAGGTATGTTATCAGGATAATGAGAAGGAATTGGAAAGTAAGCAGTGTAAAAGCTCCACAAACACTTCAGTGTGAAGCATGCTAATCTCAGCAGCACCAAACCTGCTTGCAGGCTAAAATGATGTTTCTGCTGATATTAACTTGATTGCAGTTTAAACAGCAAGTGGAAAGCTTTGTGCATACTGAAGTGATAAAGAAGATTACAGACTCGCATAGTAAGTAGTTAATTTCACCCATCTATTTTCAAAATTCCTTACAAAGAATGAACTATAATTTTTCCTTCATATCAGGTATCAAGGATTCAAAGGATGCTCCATCCCTGGTGGTGTTCAAGACCAGCTTGGACAGAGCCTTGGGTGACATGGTTTAGTGTGAGGTGTCCCCGACCATGGCAGCAGGGTTGGAACTAGATGACCTTAAGGTCCTTTCCAACCCTAACTATTCTATAATTCTATGATTCTATGTTACTTTAGATTGAAGTACCACATATCAGTGGAAGTAGCAGAAAGCAAGTAGTTTTGCCATTGTACTTCTGAAATGCATTGAGACCTCAACTATGACCAGGACTCACTGGGAACAGCAAACAAACACATACACAGAGAGGGAAAAAAAAAATAAAATAAAAAAATGAGAATACAGCAAGTTGATACTGGAACGTAGAAATCACGACAAAGCTGCAGCAGACACCGTATCTAATCTTAGGGGACATGCGGGGGGGGAAACAACTGGTAAATATTTTAACAAAGAAGAGTTTACAGGAGGCTAGTGAGGAAAACTCATCTGTGTTTACAGATAATTCCACCTAACACAAGCAAAAATATGGGAGAAAATACAAGCCCTAGAGCCTGTGCATTATGGCTAGGAGATAGAGACTGCTCATGTGGACTGATCAACATGCAGAAGCTGACCTTGAAGCCTTCACCCTGAAGACAATGCTGAAAGATGTCACGTGTGACCATGAAAGGAAGCTGGCTATTTCACTGTCCCTGATGGTGCTCCTTAGGGCAATCCAAACAGCCTTCTATTTCCTGAGCCTAGGCATCAAGGTCTTATCTATAGCGGCTCTGAGTAGGCAACTGAGCAGGTGATCTGCTGTTCCCACGACACCCTTTTTACCTCTGCTCAGTACTTCCAGCAAGAGGATGCATTCATCCAATCAGCACAAAACATCAGCTGCGTGATACTAACACCTGGGGCACGATCTTGAAATGTCTGAATGGATATGAATGCTCAAATAGTTCAATGTTAACATTCATTAAGTTAGGTTTTAAAACATCTGGGCAGCGCTCACATGCAAGTTTCTACAGAACACATACAGGAAGAAGCTTGGCATCACTTGCAGCCCCAGTGACAGAGCAGGCAAGCAAGACTTATAGGATTCAAAGATAATTAGCACTACTAGAGTCAAGTTTGCATGAGAAACTGCTGCCAGTCCAAGTTATACCTGTTCGCTATACTTATAAAACACACATGCAACTTCCACTAGGATAACCACCCATGGTCCCATAGAGGACTAGGAAACAGGACCAGTAGAGCTCATGCTGAGGATGGAAGGAAGAAAGAAAACAAGTCAAATGCACCAAGTCTCTCTTCTAGATAAATTTTTAAGCAAACACCTTGCTTTATATTTTCAAAGCAATGCTCTGCATCATGATTAGCAAGAACACAGGCAGTGCACACCCCCATATTCAGGTCCTTCAGAAGGCACCCTGATCAGAAGCTGACAGTGGTTTTAAGCAGCTTGTGTTTTTGCTTAGACAGCTGCTTCTTTCAGGCTTCCTCAGTAAGTATCAGTAGCTTTTCCTTCATTTCCTTCCCCAGTCCACCCTGAGTAGGCCTCTTTCTTTTCCTCCACTTGTAATCAAATTTGCAGTTAAACATAATTTAGAACAAGTTCATATAAACTTGACATTCAGTGAATCAGACTAGACGAACCTATCTGATACAACCACAACTAAAAATACTATTTATACCCTTAAAGTGATTTGAAAAACTTTTAACACTTTGAGCTAGATTAATGATACAAGATTAATAGTTAAAACATTAACACACAAACACACAAGTCTGGGAAGTCTGAGCCATTATTGTGGTACAGAAGACACTGTTTGGGATTGGTGATGCAGCACAACACTTTAGGCAGTTTTAGTTAGTCTCCCAGAATGAGGAGCTTAATCAACTATTAAATAAGCAGCTATTGCAAATGCTTTGAAAAGCACCCCTATAAAAAAAAGGAGGGAGCAAAAGAAGAGGAAGGGGAAGAGTGGTGGAACTATAGTTTCCATGTTCCCTGCATTCTAACTTCACAAGCATAATGCCTTCTTCAATTATTTCCTCATTTCCAGTTCTTCAAACTAGAACTGTGTAACCACAGTAATGTAAGTTCTCAAAACTAACCATTTAGCATCATCTCTGCAAGTCTTTCTGCCACTCCAGACTTTGCTGAAGGCTGCAACAGCTATTTTTCCCCACTTAACACTACAAAAGCAAAATGCTGTTTAGAGTAAGTAGTGGTAAGGCATTTCCAATGCCCCCACAAGCAAAAAATTCCAGCTCATTATGACTGCCATATACAACCACAACTACTTCAAATATCTTCAGTATGCATTCCACTACTAAACTGCATTTTTTCATATGCCATTATTCAATCTTCTATTATGTATTCTAGGTAAATATTTGTGCGCTATACTGCGGCCTGTAAGAAATTTATGACAACGTAACTTGAAGCCATAACAAATACAATGTTTCAATTAAATATGTTTCTGTAACACAGCACTCATCCTTCTCAACATGCCCCTGAATACAACAAGGAATGCACATCAGATTAGTTCCTTTGTACTAATTTATAACCGTCATGGCTTTATAGATGTCTAATCCAAGAAACACTTCCAATCAATGTTCTGCAAACAGCTCCCTTAATCATCAGATTGGATGTTTCAATTATTTCTCGACCCAGTGCATCTGACCCTGTGGACTTGGGGTATGTGACAGCGCCATGCTGAGCATTATCTCCAGCTGCCACCCAGCAACGTGGTGCCTTTCCTCTTCATCACCCCATGCTCCAAAAAGCAGTACCTGCAGCTCTGGCTTAGCTGGGGAGAGACTTAGTAGTGCCCAGAAATTGCTGGGATGGCAACCGAGCATGAGGGAAACAAACAAACAAAAACCAAGAGTTGAATGAGTCTTTGGCATACTTTAATGTATCATACTTTAATTTGCAAAGTATCTGTTAAAAATTGATATTTGAGACTTTTGAAAAAATAATTAAGAGATAAACCAAAAAACCCTGTCCATTCTGAGTTCACGTAATCTGTAGTAGCCTTACCTAGGAACTGCTTTGGGGTGGGTTGGTCTTTTTAAAATACTATTACAAAGGGCACACTTAAATTTTAAAGATCACACCTTTGTTCAAAGACTTCTTTTCTAATAGCAGTAATCAGGCTAATCTGTGGAACTACTCTTCAAAATAACAGCAGATTTTGTAACTGTGTTCTTGTTAGCCCTGTCTTTGGGTTGATTTCAAAGGTTACAAGTTGCATGGGCGATGCTATCACAGAGCTTTGGCTGCCCCTAGTATCAATAATCTTTTCAGTAAGGTAAAATGATAGAAGCCACAATCACAATAACAGTTCTGTTTGTGTTATATACTTACAGAGAACAGATCAGCTTTGCACTGCAGAGTTTGTATTCAAAGATAATAAAGCACTAGTTCAAGTGTGTGCCTTCAGTGGTTCCTATAGCCCTACCTAGTGAGCTGGGCTTAAAAAGCCTTTCCTGAACTGGAGCCAAGAAATCACATGCATAGGAAAGGCAGAGGATGACAGGTATATGGCAACCCAAACAAATGCACAGGAAGAAGCTTTCAAACATGCACAGTGTTTCAAGTGAATTAGCAAAAATACTAATACTGGTGCCACACAAAAAATTGCATCAGTGAAAGGTTCAACTACACCAAACTATCCAAATGACAGCAGCAAAAAGTACCACAAACTGACTTACCTAAATTACTTACTAAACAAGTAAGAAGATATTTTTCACTTTCCTTCTAGCTTTAGCCTTTTAGGTCAGAACAAAAGTCTAAAATAAAATAAAATAAAATAATAATACACAAAACACAAGCCCATAAAAAAACTCAGACAAGTAAAAGCACCACCAAAATGAAAACACCCCAAATAACACATTGCAAAGGAAGGTACCAATTGCTCAGTAAGCTCCCAACCTTTTCTACGCAGAACAGTTTAGACCAAGGGCTTGCAATCAACCATTTTAGGCCCAAAGTATGCCTTTGGACAGTTAACTTGCATTCTCACATCCTGCCCAAGGAAGAAGGAGAACACATTAGCAGATGTCCTGAACTCATGAGAGCTGCCAACAAGCCAAGTTCCCTACTTGAAGATTTCCAAAGCTGTGCATTCTTAACATCCACCCCTACTTAAAAATCAAGTCAATGCTGTCTTTGCAAGATGTTATCAAGACTATTACAAACCAATTGGACTCCAAACTTATATTTTCTTCTTTTTCTTTTTTGAAAGTCATAAGTAAAACAAGCAAAATTACACATTGACACCTAGCATTTGAATCATGTGTCTTTGCATGGATGCACTCAGTTGTATGGCCACAGATAGACATTGCTTACCGAGAGGTCTCTAAGCCTGTGAGGAAAAGCCAGCATTCCCACAAGTTAACACATTTAAAACTGAACATTTTAGAGTGCTATGCATCTTTTCTAGTTTGCCAACCAAGAACACAGAGGAGAAGCAGAAAGTCAAAGTTTAATGGCTAAGCATCTGCACGGACCTGAGAACAATACTAATATTCATGAAGAGGCCAATCTCAAACTGCCATCTCATGTTTTCAAGACAAGCACCCTATTAATACATTTTCTAACCTTAGCATAACTCTTACGGTTTCATCTCAAAGCAC
The DNA here is from genome assembly GCA_009867235.2 of Psittacus erithacus. Classification (NCBI taxonomy): domain Eukaryota; kingdom Metazoa; phylum Chordata; class Aves; order Psittaciformes; family Psittacidae; genus Psittacus; species Psittacus erithacus. Next base: position 39,355 of record WYDI02031526.1, read on the forward strand.
CCACACACAGTGGTAAAGAGAGTTCCCAAAATTATGACAGTTATGTGCCACAAACACAAAAAAAAAAAAAATAAAGTATTTAAAAATAAATCTCAAGGAAGCCATATATTGCGCCTTGCCAGCCACAGTGAATTGCACAGCCAGGAGCTGCTACAGCCACATTTAGCTTTGTACAAGCTAACAGGATTCCTTTATAAATTTAGCTAGAGGCACGGGCAACAAACGCTTGTGGAAATTTGAACCGCAACTCTCCAGCAGGAAAGATTGCTCCCTCCAAGAATGAAACAGTAGCAAAAGAAGACTATTAGTAGGCTCTTATTACACAGCTTTCAAAACACCTATAAGTCATCAGGTTCTCTAGGCAGCATTATTAAGTTGCTGAAGTACCAGCAAACATTAAAAGAAAAAAGCAAGGACGCAGCTCTTTCTGAGCCTGCCAACTAATTATTAAAAGGGGGAAAAAAAGGCAACTAAAGAGAGACGGTATTAGAAGCCAGCTGACTGTACAGCTAAGTTTGTTTCAGATCCTTTTCCCTCACACTTGGAGCACTGTGGCTGGTGAAGAAAGAAGGAAATGAGTGGCCCAGGTCTGTCAAGGCTAAGCAAAGGATGAACTCTGACGGGCTTCTCATTTAACAAAAGAGACAAGGACTGGGACATGGAACTCAAACCGGGGAAGAGACAAGGGCAAAAGGTGGAGAGGGGCACTCAGGGTCCACAGGACAGCAAGACACTGCTTCCAGGGTCCCACACAACACAGCTCTGCCCCGTTGCCTCTCCCTTTTCTTCCCTCCTTAGGATAAACGTTCCTGGCACTTAAAGACAACTTTAATCGTATTTTAAACCCTTTTTAGCCCACACTTATTCCAATCCAATTAGCGATACTGTAAAACACCAAAAACTGAAGCTTTTTTGGAACAGAGTTTCCCAGAAAACACAGGTTTGCTAAAGCATCTGCACAAAGCCTGAAACACCGCGCGGTTTTATCGTAATGTTAACAGGAATAGCTCTTCCCTTCCCGAAAATGTTCGCTGAAATACTCGCACCTCAGTTAAGTACTTTTCTCCACCGGCCGGCCTGACACAAAGCTTTGCCGTGGGCAAAGCCAGCGACGGGTGATTGCTGCCGGAGCCCGGCGCACGGTGCCCACTACCGCCGGAGGAGTTGGGAGGGGAGTGGGGCTCCCACAAAGGCTGCGGACACAGAACACCCGCTCCCCTTCAGATCCCCTGGGGCAGGAAGCTGGGGCCGCCGTGCCCCACACCGCAGGGCGGTTTCAGGGGGCTGCAGAGCACCGGGTACCGCACCTACGGGCCCGAGAGAAGCCGGCAGCCGCCGCCCCCTCCCCGACGCGCCCCGCACAAACAAAGCCCCCACGCTCACCGGCAGCAGCCGCCGCTGCCGCCTCTCGCCGTCGTCTGCGCTCGCACACCCGCTCCTCCTCCCGTTTAAAATCCAGGAGCAGGCTGCGGGAGGTTATCCCCCTTCCCTCCGAAACTCACTCAGCGAAGGCGCCGGGGGTCCCTCTCGCAGCGCCCGTTGCCTCGCCCCGGCTGTCTCCGTGCGCTCGGGCTCCGAGCAGCGGCTTAATCTCCAAACTTCCTCCTCCCGGCCGGGCAGGGGAGTCTGTGAAACTCCCCTCCTCCATGCAATTCCCGCAGCCGAGCCGCTGCCTCAGCCCCTCCCCAGAGAGGCCCGGCCCTGCCCCGGGCTGCAGTTGACTCGGCTCCGCTCCGTTCCCCTTCCCCTTCTTCTCCCCCTCCTCCTCTCTTGGAGGCTGGGAAAGGGGGCGAAGAGACATTAACCACTCGGACTTGTCTCTGGAGCCGAGCCAAAGAGAGCAGTCGGATTACAGCCCCGGGAAGAAGAAGAGAGGAAAAGAAAGACAGAAAAAAATAATAATAAAACATAAATCAGCTACTGGTCTCACGCCGGGAGCGAGCGCTCGGCTCCCTTGCCGCTACTGCCTCCTCCCCGCCTCGCAGATGGGCATAGGGTTTAAATTCGACCATCTAATACCCAGCATCGGTATTAAACGGTGAGAGCTTCTGTAAACCTGAATTACCAAAATGGAAAGTCAGCCCTGAAACACTGTCCGTAGAAGCAAATTTAAAGAGGTTTTAGAGAGTACACCTGCCTCTTGGCAGTCTGCCTGGCCATCTTCTTTGGAAAGGTGAGTTTAAAGTTACTTTTTCATTTATTTTTTTAATATTGTGTGTGCTACGCACAAAGGCAGAAACTGCTGAAATAAAGCCTGAATTTTTCGCACACATTCAGTGGTCCTTTTTCTTCTGAGCCTTAACAAAACCCTTGGTTTCCTGTGGAACTTTGTTCCATACTCCACATTCAGTAAAGCTCCATAGCTTTTGTTCTCTAACCTAGTTTCTCCCTCTACTCGTGCTAACATACACCACGCGGAATATGAGGAAATTTGGGAGGTTAGACTCACTCAAGTTTTAAGATGTCAAAACAAGTAATTACAGCAGTAATTCAGAAAAGCAGGAAGTTTCAGTGTTTGCCCTCATCTTACCTGTTCTCACTGGAATCCTTCAAAAAAAAAAAAAAAAAAAAGGAGAGCAAGCTCTGGCAGGGTCTGTTTCTGTATCATTAATTCAAAAGCCCAGAGCTCTTCAGTGTGCATGCCCAACATGCACACTAAATATGTTTCAGACCAGTGCTGGATTTTAAGAGATGAGCACATTTATCAATTAATTGTGGCCACATTTCAAACTGAAGGTTTGCATTTAATATGTGGGACTACATTAGCTTCTCAACTCAAGTTAAAAACAAACCTCAAGTGTTTTAATGACAGCCATTCTTATGCATAACATTTATACACATTGCAGAATTAGAGTATAGTTATCATTAAGGGGCAAGCCTCTCTCCACCCCCTCCTTCCTTGTGAACCATCACTGTCCTGTCTGCCTAAAGGCAGATCAGAGAAGGCTGGACTCCATGGTTAATATTCTGGAATGGCACTCTACAAAGTTGCTCAACAGGACAAATGAAAAAAGGGTAACTGATTTTAGATGTGGCTAGTAGCTGCACTAAACTCAGCCCACTGGTCGTCATCTCCTGCACTGCATAGCTACTCCATGTCTGAATTCAGGATCTGACTGAGCACACATCCTTGTCTCAGCACACTTCACTTTGGCCTTGTGTTGGGGACACGAATCTGGCCTTTGTTTGCACACCAATTAAAAAACAAAAAGAGGCAGCAAAAGCCTAATGAAACTACTGGGAGAGAAGCATTTATAACTCTTTCCCATTGGGGGAATCAGGGAATGCTTTTCTTTTATTAATAGATCTTTCGAAGTTGCTAATACAACAAACTACTGGTTGATACATTTAACTCAAGCCGAATTAAAACACATGAAAATGCATGCACATCCCCAAATGGGAAATATAAGAACAAAATCCCCAAACCACAGAGTATACCAAATTCTTTTAAGAAGCTGTACAGTCTCTGCAAATATGTTTTAATGGTCTTACATGATCTGTTCCATATGGAGTTCATTTTTCCTCAGTGCTATGACTAACAGGAAAAATCTTCAAGTGGAAAAGCCTCTTCCTCTCTCTACATCCCTACCTCCCTTTCCCCAAAGGCCTGATCTTAAGCCAGTCTGGTTTCTGTTTGCTCATGCTAAAAATAGTGTTCCAGTGGACTAACCAAATACCTCCAGTTTTATGTTGCCTGATCGAGTATGGTCATTGTTGCAGAAAGAATGACAGAGGTTTAAAGGTCAAATTTTACAACACTAATACAAAACAGTAGGTCTGAAGAACCACCCATTTTTGAAGGAATTAGATAGATGGACATACCGTGGGAACTCTTATCTCCAAAGGTAATCAAGGTGACTATTGGTAAAAGGGCATGAGTGACAAAGGAGACTGCAGGCAGGCCAACCTTTTGCCTGTGCACCAGAAGGCTGGTGGCACAGACAACAGCACTGGGTATTGTGGGGGTTCCCCAAAAGCTTGCTCAGCCACCCTCAGCAGCACTCTTTTACACAGGCAACAGACAAGCTTCTGCTCCCTCCACCTCCATCTTTTTTGGCACCCATCTTTCTCTATGTGTTCTCGCAACAACTCTCATACCCTCACACAGTAAGGCCTCTGCCTTCCCCTCATACATGAGGTGGGATCCAACTCCATCCATCAGGTCCTCACTTCTGCCCCTCCTGCTGCCCACGCAGCAAGGAACTGGCACCACTAATGAGTTAGTATCTTTCACACCAGTGGTCAGAATTTGCCTTCATATACCACGTGAAAGTGGTTTGCTTATTACAGTTGGGAATCTGTAACCTAACATTATTTTCCTTTCTTCTAACAAGTCATCTTATATCAACTAGTCTACTAATAGGTTTGTACATATACATGTGATTTCAAACATCATAACATTTCCTTATATCACTTGGACTGAATTGCACCAGTCATTCTGTTAATGTTTATCTCACTTTGGCTGTGACTCAGCAAAACTGTAAGCAATGCTTTTAAATGTCGAGAAATCTGTGTCACTTCAGTTTTGATGATATTTGCAGCATTCACTTGAAGAGAAGCATAAGTTTATCTGTTCTGAGTTAGAATGCAAAGGAAAAAAAATCTGCCCCTAAAATAGCAGAAAACTGCTATTTGTAAAGTCACCCCCCAAACGCTTAAAAGACCAAAAAACACATCTGAGATTTGATTGACTGGGGACCAGTGTGGTATGTAGAAGCAAGAAACTGCCTCCATGCATTGCACATGGTGCAAGGCAGGGAAAATTGATGTGATCTTAACCTGGGCACTCCCCAGTCAGCCTAAGCAAAAAGAAACAAAACACACCAAAACCCAAATCTGCTGTGTGCTCCTTTCCTAGCATCCAAATTTATTGTTCCACCCACAATACAATTTAGTTGGCAGCCACAGCTACACTCATTTGCTTTGCAAAGCAATATTAATAAGTGGGGTTTTTTTTTAGAGCTATGCCCCTGTTTAATAGAAGATACTCTTTCCTGTAAACTAGTGCCAAGGAGTACACAATCATTTTATTAATTACCTGTTCCAGTAAAATCATTAATATCAAATAAAATGTTATCATACCTACTTTATGCCTGAGTCCTGCAAGTATTCAATTACTTCCAAGTTGATACATGTGTGAAAAAAATTGGAAGCCTGTTTAAGTTTTGACATAAACGGCCATTAAAACTTTTAATCACAAAGTTCAAAACATTTTACTCCAAACCTTACTGCAAAGTTCAATTTCAAGAACTTTAAATACAAGGTGACTTTGCATGCCACTTGCCTTGGGAAACAAAGGGTGCACATAAAGAATGGGAGTAAGATTAGTGGTTACAAGAATGAAGACTGTCAACATAAGAAGAAGATACTGTACTGAATTGACTGAACTTAATCTTTCTAGAGGAAGGGTTTGATTCCTTCTTTGTCTGGGAACGCTTCCATGCAGAAGTAAACATCCTTGCTTTTCCACATAGCAGCACTGCTTGGATCCTCCATGAATACAACTGTATTTCATAAAAAAACCACGCAGACCAGATGCAGTTTTCACAAAATAGAATTCTGGTAAATTCAAAAGCTAGCAGAATTATGTTATCAGCTCAGGTCCCAAATTCCTTACAAGTCCTGGTCCTTAAACACAACTTCCACTTCATTATATTTTCTTAAGCATTGTGGTAAATAATATCCTTCTGCATTTCCCATTCATTCTCCTCCAGAATAATGTTCTACTGGCTTATTGCTGAAAATATTTGCATTTACACCCTTGCAAAGAAAAAGCATGTTTCAGTCTTACAAGGGCTTTTCTTCTTCCCAATGAAGCCTTCTTTGGAATGTTTTAGTTTATTACACTAGAACTAAACAGTTCATTTCAACCTTGCAGACAAAGACAACCGTCAGCCACCCTCCTCTAGAAGAGGGTCACCATTAGATTTTATGCTCTTTATATCAAAGCCACCAGGTAAGAAAAAACCATTGCAACCCCTCCAGAATACTTACCTCTCTTTACAAGCTATTGAAAAGCACTGAAATTAAAGCTGTAGCAGGATCCCAACTGTTCCTTGTTGTCTGTTCAGTTGCACAAACAACACAAAGGCTTGCTGGGCACGCAAGAGGTGCTCATTTCTCAAAACTCAGCTGTCTCTTTTTAGCTTAAATTGATTATTCACCTAAAGATTATTATGACATGTCAGAAGAAGGCTTTTGGTTTGTGTATTTGATTTAGGGGTTGCAAGATCATACCCTTTAAAAAGTAGGGGGTTTTTTTGTTTGTTTTGTGCTTTGTGTTGAGTCTACATGCACAAAAAGGAGGCTCAAATCTGAGGTCTTAAGAGCACAATGAAGAGTACACTTGAGTTGCTTTAAGCAGCAACTGAGAGTTACTTTTCAACCTTGCTAATACAGGTTGCTCAGATGGCGGATGAGTTCATCTGATTACAGTAATACACTTCAACTTAAAGGAAACTCCTTCAAACATATAACCACTGGTTGCTGATAGCTCATCTAGGTTATTAAAAGAACTTTTACTACTTACATGAAAATCTTGCGGTTCTCTGCTTTCAGCTGTGCCTTTTAAAGCACAAGGCTCCACAATAATTAGACTAATTGTTATAAACTACCATCTGAGTAATAAGTAATAATCATGCTCTTTTTTTTAGACAATAAACTAAATTTAGCCCCTGGCTAACTGCTCCGGTATCGCCAACCAGCCTCTGGAGTTTTTTTCTCAAGCACAACTGGCCCAAGATTCTCCTCTGCATTTAGTCTGGCTTGCTGCCATCGGAGAGCGATGTCCCTAGAGGAGGCGGTTTGCAAGCGCAGTCCTGTAGGTGTAGACTGAGGATCCTGAGGAGCATATTTGCAAGAGACAGCTGACAGATGTAATCTTCTTTGCTGTATCCCTGTCTAATGCAGCATGCATTCCCGATCAGATAACTGCTGTGCCACCATTCAGCCATCCCAATCCTCATCAAAGCTGTATCCCATGTTGTCCTAAGCTACTAGTGCAGCAAAAAGCTGTCTTGAGGAAAGGCTTTCCTATCTCTTAGTAAACTCTAGGAGTGGCAGAAGTAAGCCGGGTCATGGGCAGCAGGCATAATTCATCACAGCCCTCAGGCAAATTTGAATTACACTGAACAACTCATGCTCAGCAACTGCAGACTGGTCAGGGGAAGGTGATATATCAGATGCTATCAAGCCAGAACAAAGATTTAACAAACCTGCTCTGGTTTCATTCTGCACATATCTACATGTGTTCAGACAAAGCAGTGGAAATGGAAGTTCCAAAGCTTTATTAGAAGCTGTAACTATTAAGGCTATTAATGCCCAAATAGGAACTTGTATTGACCTCAATCCGTACCTATCCAGCAGAAGGATATAAGCTCTAAAATGAAGACCTGTCACTGACAAAAAGACAGAGAATCTCATATATTTTTTTAATATCTTGCTATCTACAGTAGAGGTAGATGCTTTTGATTCTTCAATAGTCGCATATAGCAAAGTGAAAATGCAAAGTACAGGAGGGAGGAAGGAGGAGTTATCTCAGCCTCAGACATGGTGGGTTGAGTGAAGAGACACTTCAGTGAGATAATGACATCACGAAGAAAAACAGAACAAGAAAATGAGAAAAAAAAAAGAAAAAACCCACCAAAAACCCCAAGCCCAAAAACCCAACAACAACAACAATAAAACCCTAAAGTGATATGATCAGTGCTTTGTTATGATAGGTGGAGTTAATTCCTTTTGTTTAATGTAGGTTAGCATAGAAGGCTGGTATAGAACAACCCAAAATTACAACCAGAAACAACATCATTTAGGAAAGGCAATGTATTGTAACATCTTGTAAACACTTGCTTATATGACATGGCCTATTTTGGTTAATCTATCCCTGGGCAAAAAGCAATTACCTGTACGAAAGAGCATGAGATTTGAATGTTAATGTAACAGAAACAGTTCCTGATAATTCTGAGTCATAACTGAGTATCAGTTTTCAACATTTTGAAAGAATTCCACCACTCAAGCAGCCAGCACACTGTCTCATTATTACAGATGCAAGAATTGCCAAATAAAGTCACATCAAAAATTGGAGTCTTAGCAAATAGCAGATCAGACACTCCCAGAGTTTTCCAAGTGTCCCAGAGACAACAATGCCCAACTTTCACTTAATACTCTAACTAGATTACTGGGCTATCTCAAGATACGGCAGATAAAATCACCTTCAGAATATCTTTTTCCTAGCCACAGACAAATCAACTGATGCAAGAAAGAGACAAAAGCCTGTTCTATTTGCTCAAGTATTCAACTTTGTGATAGTTGCTGGCCCAGGACCATGTCCCACTACATCACTTTGAACAAAAAAGCCAACACTTACATCTGCTAACTGCCTGTAAATCTAAGCAGCTGTGTTGTGAGTCATTTCAGGACGGACTAATAATTGAATAAACAATTGTAATTGTGCTCCATGAAACTCCCAAGTTTCCTTTCAGTCTTGGCATCTCTTCTTATGAAAGCTGTACAAGTTAGGGTGCAACCACACAAATTCAGTCAGCTATGACAATGTTTACCTCTAGTCTACCAATCATCATGAAGCACAACCTGGTTCTGGGTAACTAACGGTAATAATTTCCAAATATTCCAAATCCAGTAATCAGAAACTTATATCCAGAGTGATATTTCTGAAGGCCCTCAGATAACATTGCATTTATTACTTATACTGCAATAATGCTTATAAGGCGCAGTCACCAATGCACTGAATGCAGCACTTGTAGACAATGAAAAGGTGATCCCTACACCACAGAATTTACAATATAAGTGGTGTTGAGTGTGTCCTGAACCTCTGAGTAAAAGTAGTTTTAATTTTAACTGGAAAGGTGTTTTTTTTTTTTACTCGATCAGTGGTCTTCAACCTACAGTCTACTTTTAGGAGACCTTGAAAGATAACTGCTTTGGTAGACTTAGATTTGCTTTACAGGGGTCCACAAATCTGAAACAGATTGAAAATACCAATCCAGATGGATTTGTAAATGAAGCCATGGAATTGTATTCTTTTTCAATTATTTGATGGTATTATAACCACATGACTGGCTAAACAGGAGAGACAGTCACACTGGGAAGTATCTCAAGACAGGCACTGAAAGGGAGAAATACTACTTAGCCCCATTGACTTCTGCTGCCTTCCAGCAAAGGGCCACAGACTTGTCCATGCAAACAGTTAATAACAGCAATTGGAAAAAAGGTAAGAGAGAAGGTCCTAGGAGCCAGAAGATCTGACCTTGGTTCTTCAAAGTGTTGGAAAAAGTAGAACCAAGCTCGAGGGACTGTAAAAATCTGCAGCTTTTACTAGCAGGAAACGCGATTCCTGTTAAACCTCATGTGGCTTATAGAATAAATCTCTAATGTGAAGATCCTCTACTGCTGAGCAGATAGTTTTGCTGCTGTGACTAATTCAGCCTATGATAACTTTGCAAAGGCTATAAAGAAAGTTTCAGGGTGCTTTATGGACACAAATACTACTCCGATGAAAAAAAGCCAGGAAAAAGCTCCGACACCCCTCCAGCTGCACATTTCTTTTCGCCTACAAAACACTGTTATAGGTTGCACAAGACCTCTTAGTTTATCTAGGCACAAGAAGCAAGAGTGCCTGGAGGCTAAATTTGCTTTGACACTGAATTATTATCTGGTTTGCTGTTCCTGGAGGAGGGTCCTTGCTGTGCTGCTTCCCAAAACACAACCGCGTCAATGTTGCACGCTGCTGGCACAGAGCTTAATAAGAGCTATATGTTAGTAAGGTTAGGAGGTACCCTGGTAGAGAAAGAAGTCCAAAAGTGCAAGGGGCAGCCTAGGGCAAAACAGAGAATCCCAAGGCTGACAAAATAAGGAAAAGCTCAACAAGGCTGGCAAGCCTGCAAATTTGGTTTTTGCCTGCAGAGTGAAAGCTTGTTGTAACTACAACATGTTGTTATGGCCAGCAGATATTGCAATTATTTTTCTGAATTGTATGGACTGTTACAACATAAAATTTATACACTGGAAAGCAAAACCTATAGATACCCGCACTGTTATTTGCTTCTTTGTATAAAAGAAAAGTGAGCCAGAGCAATATTTCTTTGTCTACCAGACAGCTGATGTGCATGGTAGACAAAGAAACACTTTTTCAGCATGTGTCTCAGAATGAAGTCTTTTTTTACAATAGATAACAAGCAAATTAACATCTTTATTTAAATTCACATTAGAGGCAGAACATTTGTCTTTTCCCCCTTAATCACTTGAACTATGTAAAGTAATCTCTTTTTCTACCTTTTTTTGTTTCATGAAAAAGAAAAAATCCACTTTTATGACATATTTCTTGAGGCTCAGGACCATGTGTTTTGACTGGCTGGGTCTACGGTGGGGCTATTACATTCTTCCACAAAAAAAAAAAAAAACTAAGACAAATGCTTGTTAAAGTCAGTTGCTTGTGTCTGGGGAAAAAGATCTAACAGCCATTAAAAAAGAGGAGGATTGTCCCGCAGCAGCTAATAATAACACCAAATATCTTGAGCCATCTCTCTCACTCTACAACCTACCCTTTTGCCATTTTTCTCATTTTCTATGTTCTTTGTGGGGATCTCAGATTGATCATGGCTATTCTCTGACTGCATTAATTGATGCCTGAGGCCAAATTAGTTTGCATTAGTGCAGAACAGAATTTCAGAAGTAACCGTGAAAATGAAGTGAACGTCCCCAGAAAGAGACCTCAGATTTTGTCTTACATTACCTGTCTTGTTTCTTTTGCATATTAGCAAACATATAGCACAGCATACTACAAAGATGAAATTCTGAGTCTAGCAAACACTGTGCTGCAAGCTGGTTATACTGTAAACTGTTTTTTCATGTAGAACATGCTTAATGCACGAGTAAAGGGACTTAAGTGTTATAGCAGGAAGGTACTAATGGAATAGAAATAGGCTAAGAAAAGGGAGGGAAAAAGCATCATTTCTATTCTACCCCATATCCCTTTCTGGAAGACTGGCTTTTCCATGTAGGAAGATACTCCAAAGCAGAAAAAGTAGCATATAAAAAATAGTCTCAAAAGGGCAATCAGAGAGAGAATGCATACGCACATCCTTCTTTCTGAGTAGACTTCCCTGAATATTGCCTCAGCTGTCTGCTGAGCCCTCATGGAAGGACTCTCCTTTTTATTAAAACAAGTAATAAAAACCTTCCTCTTCATATTTTTGAGCCAGCAACATTCATCAGTGACAGCCATTTCCAAACCTTTTATTGCACAGGCCCCTCCCTACTTCATACTATGCACTGAGCTCTGCTTTTGTTTCATGCGACTGAATCATCCAGGCCACTGAGCATCATGCAGCACTGGAGATGCTCATGTGCTGCATCCTGCCCATTTGCCACCCAACGTGACCCCCTTCCAGGACTCAGCTCCATGAAGACTATATTCCCACCTTGGCAGGGAACTTATAGAAAACAGCTTAGGCAGTGCTTTTCTACCTACAGCAGATCAGTAACTAATTAATGAGCAGTCACTCCCCAGATCAATCTCTGCCTGAAGAGAGTTTTCAGCAGCTCCAGGCTAAAGGGGGATATATACTCATTGTAGATGCATTGCATGTGTTTGCCACAGCAGGCTAGTCCTAAATTACAGGCATATATAGAAGGAGGTTAATTAGAGGAAAATGCATATTCTTTAATTTGAAGAACAATGCCTTTTTAGACAATGCTGCTAAAACAAGTAGTAAAAGGAAATTAAAATTAGCCCTGGATATTTCTCTCAAGAAAAGAAGTTCCTTCCAAAATCCCAGTGAAAATTGGTTTTGACCTGGCAGATTTATGAGGCTTTGAAATTTTCAGTTGGAGCCCAAGCAATAGTTTGTTTTGTGTTTAGAATAATAATACTCCTTAACTGAGGCAAAGAAGGGTGGTAACACCACTATTTATGGCTTGTTGTCCCTCTCAGTTTCTGCACTGGGAATGCAGCTGGACTGGTTGTTGCTTTTACAATTACTGCACACTTTTTGTATTAGCAACCCTCACACATTGAAAAACCAGAAACTGCTCCTCCAGAACAGAGGATTAATTAAAATGAAGAGCTTTTTGAAAACTATGTTTTCAGTTGCTGTTGCTTGTCTTCTTGTTTAAGCCATTTGTGTGTGTTTGTTCCAAGTTTCCACGTTTTCCCCCCAAACTATGAATACTAGAAACTTTGAAGTCAGAGCTGAGATCTTCATACGTTTTAAGGTTCTGACATCTGAGGCCAGATGAAAAGCACTAAATATCACAGTATTGGCAATAAATTGCCAGTCACCAGCATAGAAACTTGACAGAGCTCTTTCGTCTTTTCAAATAGCTTTCTACATGAAGCATAGAAAGCTGAAAATATAACAAAAAGTTTGTGCAACATTTTGACAGGTGAACATACAAATATAGTTTAAAATTTAGTGTTTGTAGAATCATAGAATAGTTTGGTCTAGAAGGAACCTTCAAAGGTCGTCTAGTCTAAAACCCTGCAATGAGAAGTGGTGTTCTTGCCTTTCTTTTATGATTGCTCAAAGTTTGTATAACTCTAACTTGAGGTTTTCTTAATGGGCTGAAAGTACCTCTGTCTGGACAGCCTCCTAAGAATTGGCTCAGTAATGTGAGTTGCCTTTTTTAAATGAAGATAGTGAATTTTTTTTTTCCTATTGAAAAAGCAAATAGCATTGTTTCTACTTTTGTAAAAAAATTCAAGAACTGCAGACTCAATAGGCTGTTTCATATCCCATCATCAGCAGATACTGGGCTGAAAGCCAGTTTCTTCACGATGGCTTTGTTCAACCTAAGTTTTGGTTGTACTGTAATTCTAGTTAATTGATTGCTGGTTTGTTTAAGTTAGCACAATTGAAAATGGTAATGTAGACATCCAAGAAATATTTGGGGCACAACAGTCCATTAATCAAAGTTACAGCATTGTCCAAACTTTAAACTAGACCAGGTTAGGTTGGATATAACCCCTCCCACCTCTCTCCCACCTGGCATTCAGGAACTCCACACCTTCCTTTGGTCTGCTGCGTTGATGGAAGGCAGCTCTCATCCGGACCTAGGGTGTGGTACACCAGTCTTTTGATTGCAGATGAAAGCAAACAGAATCCCTGCAGACAAAGCAAACCTTCCACCCAGTTCCCAGCATTAAAGGAAGACAGAATGATGCACTCGCTAAAAAAGCAAAAGCAGATGCTTTCAAACATCTTACCCTCATTAGCACAGACAGCTGAAGCAGCAAAGGTTACTGCAACTAAATCTTTTCTTTCACCTCTACTTTACAACTCAGTGTGAAAGAAGCTTTTGTTTTCTGTCACTTTACATGTAATGGCCATAGCTTAGTCATGGATGGTTTTTCATGCAGGACAGAACTGTGGAAAACAGAACCATTCTTTTACCAACAAAAATATCAAAAAATGTGAACAGACACATACAATTACATTTATGCACTGTCCTTTAAAAAACAGTGGATACAAAAAAGCATAACTGATCTGGACATTGACTACCTCATTTTGGTCTGATGCAATAAGTGAAGAAATAGTACCGTTCTTAATGATGCATGTCCTTTAAACTGTAAGGGGACTTGCAGTTCAGGATCCCATGGTATAGTTGCAGTCTCAGTGGTGAACACTGTAAAATAAGTGGGCTTAGAATGCGTTTACTATTCCATTGTCTGACTTTATCCCTGTTTAGCTCTCACCACCCACAGAAGAGATTTAACGACAGAAAATTGTAACTTTGAATTTCACAGTGTTTATAATAGCCAAGCTGGAATCTGAGCACTGGTCTCTTGACTCCTAGTTACATGTTTTAACCCAAGAACTACCTGTTCCCCACTGGTGAGCTTGCATACTATCTTATGTGGGTGTTAAAAGGCATGAACTTCATGAAAAAGTTGCATCTGACTTCAGAAGACAGGTAATACTGTACACACCACCCCTGGAGAGTGGATGGCAGACCTGACTCTCTTCTACTTATCTCTCTGGAATGATTATGACGGCAGCTTGCTGCATATGGTTTGAGAGAATTTAAATTTCTTATCTTGCTCTTATACATGTCAGTAAAAACTTTAGTGTATTTACAATGGACTGAACTCAAAACAGAGCTGGTGCCTGCTGCCTAGGCTTTGCCCACCATAAAGAGCCATAAGCAGTTTTCAAAGTGCAGAATGATTAATGACATCTCAGCATGGGCATGGCTGAGAGACTGACTCGTAACTGATGTATGTGAAAAGACTGTGAACAGGGGGTGGCCAGGTCTGAGAAAACAAAAGCCATCACTGAAATCAGTGAAAGCTGCTGACAATTGTTTTTGCACACAGAGGCTATTTCTAAACATGAGAAAACTTACTGCTACCGACTGTTCTTCTGTGTTTCCTCTCTTCCTCTTGTCACAACCACAATCTTCCTGCCATGGTTAAAAAGGAAATCTGGAAGTAGGAAACAAATCAAGAGGCAGCCACACCTTTATGTATGGAGAATTCTATGTTCCATGGAAGTGTCATTTTTAAAATAAGGAGAGGAGAATGTTTCTAGTTTTACTATCTTTTATTAATAAATTGAACTTCACCAGCCAACCATTACATTTATCAATTTATTGCATTTTATCTATTTGACCTCTTTGCTAACACCCCAAAATTAGATGACAGATGTGACTCCTAAGAGTTTTTCTACATGAGAGGACAGATAGAACAGATCGCTGGAGGGGAGATTAAAGAAGCAATTATACCCTAAAAAGCTGATGGTTTTAGACTGTTTGTCCGTTATTCTACTGTCTTCTTTATTTCTGTCCCACAGGTTTCTCTCCTTGGAGTACAACAAAGAATATACTAAAAGCAAAGAAACAAACCCAGTGCTCTAACAGGAGCAGATTGGCTAAATGAAGTTAATGCTCTTATAACCCTTTCCCCTAGAAACCTCAGCCTCAAACCATTTGATGCTTTCCTCTTTTTTTCTTTTCTTTATTTATTTTCTTTATTTTTTAAAAGCTAACGTTAGAAGGGGGTACCTTGATTGGTACAGCTTCCTTGATAAATCAGACACTTGGAAACAAGGAAAACTTTAAGGAATAATGGCTCCATATCAGACACTATACTCGCTAATCAAGTTAAAGAGATCACTCCATACTTTTACAGTATAATGACAAAACTGCATGAGATGTATACTGCCCTAAAGAAAAGACCATGCAGAAGACCAAGACAGCACTATTTTTTCCCACAGTGGGAGGTAAGGGAGGTGGTAATTCTGACTCTCAGGTTCACAGTTCACGTGCTTTCAACAAGGGTTCAGTCCCATTTTCAATGAGGGCCTTTTAACTTTCTTGTTCCTGGCATATGCCAGGAATTTCCCTTGTATTCATGGAAGCCACAATGAGCCAGTACCCCAGATACTCTGAGAAGAGCATGTACTGTAAATGGGACATAGTAAAAAATCACCTTGTGTGGGAGCCAGCACAGCATATTGCTTGAAACAATGGTCAGTGGCCCAGCCAAGTGTATGCAGCATGGATGGGAAATCCCAGCCCTGAGACAGCCTTCCTGACCATCGCTCACCCAAGAGAATGAAGCTACTGTTCCACTGTGCTTGGCAGTGCTTTGTCCTTCATCTTTAAATCACTTCAAGAAAAAACAGATTAGTAAGAAACATACGTTAAGCCTGTTTGAGAAAGACCCTCTCCTTATTAGAAGGTGTTACAAGGAGGGACCCTCATTATATGCTTTGGAAATCATTATCATCCCCTTGAAGCTTCAATGAAGCATTGTTTCTGTTACATAGTGGAAGAGGAGTTGTCTGTTGAAAGAACACAGAACTCAACAGCAAAGTTAAATACAGTAGATTTTTTTCAGAAACATTTACAGAAGTAGCTTTAATTCAGTGAAATCCAGGTAATTTTGTGTGTAAGCAAGGGCTGAATATAAGAATTACAAAGTTATTCTAAAACAAAACATTCATAGTCTTGATAACATTCAAGAAATTCTTTTTAAATAATAGTTAAAATACCATGTATCAAAGTGAGTGGAATTTTCCTAGTGGAGACTCTGAAACTGTTTCCTCCTAACAAAACTTCAGAATCCTTTTGTCAGCACATGTCACTTCCTGCACCCCTTGCTGTACTTCAAAAGCCAAAATATGCATCCTATTGTAACAAAACTCCTGGTTTACCAAGAAAAGCATACAAGCAAACAGTTCTGTATGGTGTCAGTACTGCAAACAGCTTTTTGTATTTGTTGGAAGATTTCATTGCATTATGGAGCAATAAGTATTTGTAGGCATGCTCAAGCATTTTCAACAGAGATCACGATGAAGAGAAATCTGAGACCTTTCCTCTTATAGCTTCAAGGTTGAAATCCCAGTAGCAAACTTTAACCCAGCCATTAGTTCTACTTTGTCACATGGAATGGAGCCTGCCAAACAAAATCTGTTGGTAGAGTAAAGATCAGCATCCTAGAATACCAAAAACCATTCCTCCCTCCCTACAGAAGATAGTCATCACTCTATTAGTGAAATATGTTTATCGCTCTGTGTCACTGTTAATAGGGATATATCAGGGACAGAATATTTGAAGTAAAGCCTCTATAAAAGCAGTAAGTGGACAGACTGCAAGAATCCAGGCAAAAACTGAGCCAGCCTAGAGTTTCAGAAGCTTCTAGGCTCCAGTTCCAATAGACATAGAATCATAGAATATTAGTTTATAGAATAAGAGCCATAGAATAGGAATATTTTATTAGACATAATTTGATATGATTTAATAGTTTATTCAGCTGTGGTTCCATGGACAACCAAGAAAAACTGGCGTCCTATGGTGGCCAACAAACAGAATGTCTTACCTGCACTGGCCTCTGTTGTTCCCTGCCCTGCTACACACTTGACATCTAGACTCTTCTGAACACTGCCTCTACCTACAAGAAAACTGATCAGCTCTTCTGCTGTGTAATTTCTTGCTGGGCTAGTGGGTTAACCTCCCCTCAGCTGCTTAAAAGGACACTTGCCACTGACTTCACTTAACAGTTTGATCTTACTAATTCCATTAAAATTACAAAGTTGGTAAAGATGTCCTGCAGGCAACTTTAGGAAATCCCTGTCTTACTTGGTTTGCAGCAGGGAATTTGACTGTCAGACATCCAAGAGAGAAGGAGGACTGCACTGTGCTAGACTACAAATACACAACAAAAACTTTCTTCTGTAAGTACATTGCAGCTGAGCAAACCACTTAAAATCAGAAGTAAAAAATGACCACATCTATACTAGAAGTTGACAGCAATATCAGAACTCAAATCCAGGTTCCTTGAGGCCCTCCTGTCTCACTGTCCACTAGATCTCTTCTGTTTTTGCAACAACTTGGACCTAGTAAGAGCTCTGCTAGCTTATATTTTAGTATCTGCAACTTTTTCCAGGCAAAAGTCAAATCATCAAGGCTGCAGAAGAAACCATTCAAGTGAACAGAAAATGCACACCAGATACTAGGTTTAACAAAAAGATTTGGTTCAATGACAATTTTGGTTCCAATGATGCAGTGTTTTCCTATTATTTTCAATTGCTAGAAAGACCTGTGGGGTTTGCCATTTTGCTTATTTATGCTTTGTTACAGATGTGTACAGGACTGAATGGACAACGGTTGTCTGCTACTGAGTTAAAACTATAGAAAACAGTCATGCTTCAAGAAAGTCAGTCTACTCTGGAAGGCAGTTCACCTCTCAACTGCCTAAATAGCACACCCAGAGTTATCATCAACTTACGTACCTTACTTAGATGTCTATTGACATCTAAGTAGAGTTGTATCTACTCTCCTAGAATAGACTGTGCTCTGCTGAAGCCTTTCAAACTCCTACTTGTGTTTGTAGTTTGCAGACCACACAAATATCCCAGAATAGGGAGAACCTCCAACACATTTTAATTTATGAAACACGTGCAGCCCATATGAGAAGTGTATCCCAGAGAAATGAAAAATTATAGTATGCACAATGTGTGGATAAGGAGAAACTGTGTTGAGAGTAACTGAATTCTGGCACTGACTAATTTCAACCCAAAATGTGCAGTAATTAATCCACACAGTGTTCCTGTCAAAAATATGCAGAAAGATTGAAGATTGAGGGTTTGTCGATGGATGAAAATGGATATATAACAGGGCAAGGAGAAAAAATTAAATGGATAGCTGCTTCAGATTGCCTATAAGAGTGGACATTCCTATTCTGGAGCAAGTTCTAGCTTGCACAGTCCAAATGCAAAGCAGCTTGAACTCATTTCGAGAGAAGAAAAAAACCCACTCATTTCTAGTCCAGAAAAACTATCCAAACTCCCAAATTAGTTACTCATTCAATCTATAGACAAGTCTCAAAACCTATTATTTTATGTCTTGGAGTCCTTGCATATTTTTCACATCTGACAAGTGTGTTCGTATAATTCTGATTACTCTCCTGCTAAAAGGATACAGTAGAACCAGGAGTAGGCTGAAGGGGGACAAGGATGACACTAAGAATGGCTCAGCATCTGCCCATACAAAGGCTAAACAGGCTGGCTTTCTTCAGCTCTGGATGGCTTGTGTGTGTGGCAGGGAGAGGAGGCTTATAAAATCATAACTAGGACAGAGAAGATGAATAAGGAGCAATTGTTCATTATTTCTCACCATATAAACAAATTAATTCATCCAATGGCAGGTTTAAAAACAGATTAAAACAAAGGGATGTTTTCCACACAACAAGAAATTAAGTTGTATGACTCACTGCTAAATTAAGTTTGGATGTAAAAAGTATTAACAGGTTCAAAATGGGATTAGACAAGTCAGCGGCAGAAAGGTCTATCAAGGATAACTAGACAATGGCCCTAATGTAATATGAAGGGGAGGAAATTCCTGAAGCACTGATCACTAGAAGAGAGGAAAGAGGAATGGATCATTACTCTGTTTCTTAAGCTTTTTCCCTAAACTGTTGATACTGGCCATTGTCTGAGACAGGCTAATGGGATTGTCAACCAGTGTGGGA
Organism: Psittacus erithacus; assembly: GCA_009867235.2. Classification (NCBI taxonomy): domain Eukaryota; kingdom Metazoa; phylum Chordata; class Aves; order Psittaciformes; family Psittacidae; genus Psittacus; species Psittacus erithacus. The sequence continues at coordinate 58,343 of WYDI02031526.1, forward strand.
CTTGTTAAGGTGGTGGTTTTATGAGTTTACAGCAACAACATCTGTGTTTACATGGGTATCGACATTACATTCAAAAGAAATAACAGTAACATATCACACAGGAGTGCAGGACACCAGACCGGGGTTTGGATCTTGTTTTGAATCCAGCCCTTTCAGGTTTCTTCTTTTTAGCAGCAACTATGATGACCCAGGTCATATAGTTTCCATATATTTACTAGCTAAGGAATTTTGCAGACATATGGGAAGGATGGTGAGCACAATCCTATGAAATAAGAAGGTAACTATAAATAAGTCAATTCCTTCCATGGCCTATATTTACTGATCTAAAAAAAAAAAATCCCTTGATGTAATAACCCAGAATAGTGAATGATTTCTTTATGAGGGTCTTGACATTTCAGTCATATCTGATTAATCGAATGTTATGTTCGTTGTTCCAGTCTGTATATAGAGAATGAATTTGTCTTGTAACTATCTGGCTCTAAAACTTCATTGAAATACACAACAGAGTCTTTATGGCCTTTCTGGGCTCTGGCAATTCTACAATTGCCAAAAACAAAATGACAAGAAACTCCTCTTTCTTCTCTGTTTATTTCTGTACTTCGCTGTGCTTCTTTCACTTGATAATGCATTCTACAGATGAAAACCCTCTCCAGCTTATTTTCTGACCCAGTGCTATTAATGTAGGTATTAAAAAAACGTTTTTGGTTAAGGATGAGCAAATTCATTTTGCCTAATTTTGACCTCACAAAAAAAAGAGAGAGAATCAAAAGTTCAGTTTGATCTTTTCATGTTATCCTTTATGTTTACTAAAGAGAGAAGAGCCAATGAAAAACAGATTTCAGTGAAGTATAGAAAAGAATTCAGAAGACAGAACAAGTAATGAGGAAATGAATACTAAGTTCTCCCACATATGCTGAGCCAGTTTCTGTGGGATGGTAGAGAGTCTGCCACACAAGGTTCAATCTAAAAATGACATAGCTGAGTGTCATGCACTTGTTGGAAACCTGCCAAAACAAGAAGATTGAAATAAAGCCAAGGAATCATTTGCTGCACTGAAATAATCACCTTGGGATTCTACTCAAGAATTCAAATTCTACATGAGCAACTTACAGAAATCATCTAAAATTAAGAAAGAATATTTTCTTTTTCATTCTATAGACAGTAGAGCCAACTGAATATAGCAACAAAAGCAGGAGAGGATGAAGCGAAGTTTCTTGGTTTTCACAGAAAGATAGGCTTAAATATTCATGTTTCTCATTGCCAAACATTTTGGGGTCTATAAAAGCATCTAATTTGAAGATGAACATAGGCTAAAAGTCTCAAAGATAATTATAAACCCACATGCATTGTTAAATTATAGGTTGTGTAGAGATACAAGACCAAATAAATGCTTTCACGTGGTAAAGGCATAAATAAACTGTTCTAGATTCTCATTCCAGGTCTCCCATTTGACACTTACCTGGCTGCAAACCAGCCAGGGAATATTACAGTAGCAGGCTACAGCACATTAACTGATCTGATGATGCAAACCTTCCTCGTAGATACTGAAAACCTCAGCCTAGTTCCCTCCTCTGCCTGAGACACCTTGGAGATGTATTCCTAACTTTCAAGAAAATGCTCAGGTCAAAAATGTATACGTCACAGTTGTGTGAATTTTCATTCTAGACTATTTTTTGGCCTATCTATCCAAAGTAGGAAGTGCAACTGAAACTTTATAGTCCTGCCTCCTGAGCAAGTGAGCAAAGGTTCAGGTACCTCTTGCTCACGCACCAACAGCGCAGTTTAAGCAAACAAGGACCCAGGAGTTAGCTGCAGCTTGGGAAGGACTCTCATCTCTGAAACATTAGGAGGGGATGGCAACTCTGAGGAGGTATGACTCAAACCCATTTGGTAGAAGGAGAAACATGAACTCGTATCCCAGGAGAGTATTCCAACAGATGAGTTCTTAGATAAACTGGCAATCCTTCTCATGGACTTCTTAAAGCCCAACTTTCTATTTCTCCCCTGTTTTTCTCTGCTTTCTTCTATCTCTTCCTAAAAGAAAATATTCTAACAGTGAAGAACTCATTCTACAGTGAGCACAGCAACTCCCTTTCCTCTTTCCCTCACAGTCTGCATCTGAGATGACTGCTGGAGTTTTTGTGTCTGATACACACAATGATGAACACATATACATACAAAGCTGCATGAGTAACAGTGGTCTGAGAAATCTACTACTAAAACTAGGGATGCCCAGATCTCTTTTCCACCATTATTTCTTCAGCCAATGAAGAAATACAGAGAAGACAAAAAGAGATGGCATTAATTTATGTCTCTGACTGCTTTACACACACCCACATATCTCAGCATGATTTCTAGAAATAATGCAAAGCCTCTCCAGGGCTTAAGATGCAGAGCCTCCAAATACAACAGAAGATCTCTACAGCCAATAAGCCAGAAAATTGCATAAAAATTGAAACTAGCTTATCTTACCATAAAGAAAACATTCTGTACCTGGCAAACAGTATGAGCCAAAATTTGCATAATTTCTTTGTAAACAGTACCACAGGCACTGTCAGATGCATTCTGCTGCTACTATGAAAAAAGCAGACTGCATTTAGCTCAACCGTTAGGTATTGTTCAGTGAATGGGTTGGGTTTGGACATACCTCAACAAAAAACACCTATTCTGTGCAAATGTTTTTAAGCATAAACATGTGCAAGGTATTGTAAGCAAAAAAGGTTTTTGTCAACATGTTTTCCCATTTGCTCATCAGTTTCTTGATTTTTCTGTGGAATGGCAAAACAAAGCCATGCTATGTTCTCAGCAGGGCTATTTTCACAGGGGAATAAGTTTCAGAGTAGTGATTTGGTATTCTTCCACTATTAAAAACATAAATATAGAAACCTGATTCTCTGTCCTGCCTTCAAGGAGCTGGAAGACAGAATTTCCAGTGATATTCATGGTATCTCTGTGAGGAAAAAAACAATAGCAAAAGTTTAGTGTACATAATAGAGGAAGAAAGAGCCAATGAAAGCAATGCTTGTGTTTATTTTCTGCAGTGCATGCACTCAGCTGTCACTGACTTCAATGCAAGTGCTATTTTCCACAACATCTATAGGATGAGACTGATGCTGTAGGAGCCATACCTTAAAGTAGGAAGTACAGTATAAAATTAGACCAACAGTCTCCTTGGAGGCTACCACAGTGTGGGATAGCCTAATCTGCCTTATTAGGAGTTTTCCCATATTCTCTTCTGCTTTCATTTTGTCTTTAAATAAAAGAAAAAGCAGTAGGAAAGCAGTAAATCCCCTTGCTACAGTAAACACAGGTGGACAGAAGAGATTAAAAGTTCACTTGTTATGATCTTATATTCAAAGAAAATAAAAATCTCATGCTGGGACTTGGTGTGGCATTTTGGAACACAGTTTGCTTTCCCAGCTTACTTGTCTGACCTCTGTACTGAATACCAGAAGCTATCAATACAATATGCAGAAATTATGTCAGCCCTTTGATATGGAGGGTGAGGGATGGCTCATTTGGAATATTTATTCTAATGATATCACAATCACACATTGTGTGGTTTGAATTAAATAGATGCTTTTGAGCTTAAAAAACTCTACTGATCTTTCAAAATACTCTTTTATTTTTTGGTGGGTACTTTACTATGCTAGCACTGATAGCACTGCCACTATCAAATGACTTCAGAGCTGATGCAGTAAACAGTTTCAAAGATATGAACACCTCAGCTTTCTTTTAAAATTAAAACAAATATGACTATCTTTATCTCAAAAAGCAACTAGGAATTAAAAATCAGATTTTTGGTAAATGCACTGGAAAGCCAGAAGTGGCATGTGCAAAGTCACTATGAATCAGACTCATATGGAATCAGCTCTTTCAATAGGGATTATTTACCTCACAAAAACTGCATCTCCAAAAGATAATTTCTCACTTTATAAAAACAAATGAGATGCAAACAACTGCCTGTAGCTTGCATGCACTGAACTGAACAGCCACTGACATCAGTGCAAATTCCACTTCCCAAAGATTTTAAAAGTTGGTGCCAATGTTGCAGGATACAGCTAATGGGAGCTAGACATGAAAATAAAATTTGAGATAATACAGTATCCTAAAATGTGTTAACTATAAATTATGATCTCAAAACTAAATTTTATGATCTCAATATACTTATCAAATATCTCAATATATTATCAACTATAAATTTGATGATCTCAAATGCTACAATTAGTTTAGTAATAGTTTAACATCCCTATTTTCAAATTCACAAAGATCTACACTAAAACTAAATTCTTGGTTTGAAACTGACTGCAAAACCACAAGCGTTTTCTATCATCTGACTATTTTCTTTCTCTATTCCTTCTCCCCAGGCCCCAGCTGAATTTTTTTTACATGCTTGAACTAAACCAGACCTTTTTCCATGTACTGTGATAAAATGCAGGAGGGACATGACTACAACTGATGCTGAAACCAATGTTATAAACAATTGGAAAAAAAAGCAACAGCAAAAGCATGAGGTGACTTGACCATTTTAGGGTGTTGTAGTCCTAGGTCCTAGTGCTTTGCATAGTTGGGAGTCAGGAAAGAACTAAAACCTTGGCATGTCCCATTTTCTCTAACTACCTTCCAGTGAAGATGAACTTAAATGTAGCCTATATATAGTCTTAAGACTGTATCTGCAAGTCATCAATTGAGAAGGACATTAATGAAGATCTAAAAGGCATTGCTAGAAGCATATCAAAGATACCAGTAGCCCCCACATTTTCCCAGCTTCCTTGATTTACTCTGAGTGCCAGCCACCAATATTCTGAATCATCAGTTCAGGACATACTTGTTCTGAAAAGTATTAAAGAAAAAGATGAACACAGATCACCAGTACTTCTTGAATCAACACACAAAGAAATAAGAACTTAGGCTATTCCCACAATACAGAATATGTTGAAATAAACACTTTTTTTTTGTAGTCAGTCTCTTTGTGAAGGAACTACAGGAAAATCTAGCATGGTTGATACCTGGCATAGTTTTGTTACAAATAGACTATTCTAACAGCATGGCTATGCAGCACCTGCCTTACTCCAAGTTGGCATATGTACGTGAATTTGCATCTTTATTTTGGTTTCTATTGGTTTGCTCATTCAACTCTATATGCTTAGACAACATAATTTTCTGAAAGTGAAACTTATTTTTGTTTACTCTGCTGTGATCTTTAGTATTGCAACAATGCCTGCAGTGTCCTGTCAAGTGTTAGTCTGGATCTAGAAAGTGCACTGAGAAATATTTTTTCATAATAGCTACATCTAATTCATATAACTGTCATCTGGTTCCAAAACTACAGCTTGATAACAGCAGTTCTTAATTTAAACTAAACTGCTCTCTACACATGTGAATAAGGCTGTCACTATGGTAGCAAAACACCTGGGATAAACTCCTGGGCCATGGAAAAAACTAGTTTTGCCGCTGACTTCAAGAGGACCAGTATTTAGTCTTCTGCCATACAGAACACCAGATAACCAGGCTTTTGTTAAATGCTCTGGCCTACCTCTGCTCTCTTACGGATGTTTTCCCTGGTGAATTTGCCACCTGCCGCATTAAAAAATAAGCTTATTCTTACCAAAATAAAAGACAAGCCCCTATATCTTTACACCACACGTTTCCTTTAAAAGAACGTAATGCATTTACCATATCTGTGCTTCCTTGTCTTGCTTGGACTTCACCACCTTGGCTTGTCTCCCGTGCAACTTGGTGTTTGCAAGTTCAGTAGTTTACAGCAAAAAAACAATGTAGTCAAAATATTTTCTTCATTGCACAGACAGAACTCCACACGTGCTCTGCACTGATGTCTTTTCCTGCAATCAGAAACAAGGATGTAAAAACTCAAATCCTTTGGCACTCCACTGGTATAAAAATATACTGTTCCACTTTTGAAAAACAGTTTGGTCAATATTCTGAATGAGTTTCACATGAACAAGAGCTTGTGTTCGCAATGTAAAACCCAGATGCACAAGCCATTCCTCAATGATGAGAATGCAGCGCTAGCCAAAGTTTAAACCTTAGGGGGAACAGTGCTGCGTAAAACATGGACAAATACAGGATTACAGTAACAATATTAATGTTAGAATATTGCTAGGTTCTTATGCCAGACACACACAAAAAACACTTGTAGAAGCTTAGGAGTTTCGTAAACACTGGGCCTAAAACCTAAGCAGCTATTTAAGCTTTTGACTTATTACTACTGTTAGTAAACACATTGTTTCTAATTATTAAATCATTAAAGGAATGTTCTTCTTAGCAAAACAAATGCAAAGAAACAGAACCTTCTCATGTTACACACCTGCTGTCTGCATTCAGAGTACTCATGCTCTTTATAGGTAATTTTTTCAAAGCCCCAAAGACAGTGAATACAGCTAGGTTGCTGTTTCTCATACATCATCAAAACCTCAATTCTGTCTTACAGGTATCAGAGATAACTCCCATTACTCCAAAGCAGGATAAAACTGCTCAAATTCAGATCACTTAGGAGTGATCCACTACAGGTGGAAGTGGTCAGCCTGAGGAGGTCAGTTAAGGCAATCACGATTTGTAGATTGTTTGGAAGTTATCAGCCACCTAGTTGTCCCCAGTATCCATGCTGTCCTGCAGAATGTGCCTTACAAGACATGAGAGACCAACTTTTGCTGTCTTCCCTTAACCTTAATAGAGAGTTGGTAGTTTAAAAGCAATGCTCATGGCAATTTGATTAATAAACTAGGTGCTTAAAGGGTAATAAACACACACGGCTATCTCATCTCATTGTAATCCTCTTTGCATATTAGTAATGATTATTATCATCTTTTAGCATTTTATAAGCAAATGGTACCCTCATCCCAGCTGTCTCTTGAATTACTACGACTACCATCATTACTAGGACAAGGATGCTGGTTTCCAAAGCAGATCCTGACTTTGACTGCCTCCTTTTTTGGGAGCAGGTGTTTCCCATAATTGTTGCAAATTAAAACTTGAGGTCCAGTACTCAGTCCATTCAAAAGTTATACCCCAGACATCTCCAGCTACAGATTACTTTGGTTTATGTGAATTGCCAGTAAATCCCATAGCAAAGCCACAGGCATAAACCTTTTCTTTCTAAGGGAGTAAAAAGAGAAAAAGATCAATAATTTTTCATTTTTATTTTGTTTTACTACTGTGGCTGCAGGGAAGACCAGACTTTACAGTTGTCTTAACCAAGTTATTCTTAATTTTTTGGTGGGGTACTTTTTTTTTTTCGGGCTAATTGTTCATCATCTTTCTCATTTCTGTAAGCTTTACACTAACAGCTGTTCCTCAATTAGCAAAGGACAGAACCTGAGTGAATCCATCCCATAGATCCACTAATACTAACCTTTGACTGTTGCAGGCGCTTGGGATTTACAGCTGCAGAGCACGCACAGAAAGCATAAAATACCCAGCTAGGCATGAGAAACTAAGACATTCAAGAAGTACAACAAAAAATCTTGTAGTTAAATATTACAAATTCTATATAGACACCTTGTAGACTCATGAGGAACAGAAGAAAAAGAATGCTACTGAGATAACAGAAAGAGAGGATTGCCTTGACAGGAATTTTCTTTTTTAGTGGCTGTCAAAAAGCTACAATTGGCAGAGAGCTAACATGATACAAAAAAACCAAACCTTTATGCTACTACTTCAGAAAAACTCCAACAACTTCAGAACAACTGAAAAAAAAAATAAAATACAAAAGCTTATGCCAATCTTCATTTGCAGTTTTGTGAGCTTATGTATTTTTCCTAGAATACTAATCTCTATTTTATTTATTTGCATTAGAGTAGTTTCAAAAATTCCTCCTCAGCCGTGTCTCATCATGTCATAATTATTCATCTTCATGAAAGCCCCTAACAGCCTCTGGTTACAACACCATGATGTTTTCCAATAAATTACAAAGTAAAAGGATAGTTTTGTCTCCATAGCCGATTAATCTTTGGCGTCTTAGCAAAACTTAGTTCCAAAATATAATGCATCCACTAGTCTAGAGGGAGCTGGACTCCAATAATCAGTTCACTTTACGCTTTCTGTGGAAATAATCAACATATCTCAATGCTGTCCAGTTCCAAACAAACATTAAAGCCTTAAATAACATTTGAAAAGGAAGTCTGAAGGAGATTCTTTGAACATTCTGGTCTTCTTCAATGTGAGAGCAGACCAAGGAATGAGCATCTTGAAATGGAGACAAAGGAAAGATTGTAATGAACATGCCACAGGCTTACTTTGGAGCATAATCTCATGCATTTTTCCACAGACCATTGGCTAACATTTCCTGAGATTATTTGAAATAGTCCACTGACTTCATGGCTACTAATGTGTATACTAAGGACAGGAGGCACCATGTGTATAAAGAGGGGCAATCGACATAAAGAGGGGGAATCAACATAAGCTTTTGGACTGGTAACTAAGTTGACAGCTTTTGAATTGTGGGTATATGAGCACCAGGAGTAAGCATTCTTAAGAAAAACCCAAGTTTGTGGAACCGAGTTTAATCTGAATCAGCCTTTTAAAAGAGTAAATGTTGGGGGTTTGTTCATTTAAATTCAAGTATCTGCAGCGTCTACAAATATGTGTTCTGCCTTTTGCAAACAAAGTCAGTGAGATGTCTTAGGTGTCAAGGGGGAAAGTTCTCACATTTCTGGAATGGTAGAAGGAAGATTTATAAAGCTTTTACTGGCCTGAAGAAAGAAAGAAAGCAAAAACATCTGCCAGAGTCATGAGTGGATTGTTGGCTAAACTCATTCAGCAAAGGAGTCTGAAATAGATCATCTCTGCCTTCAGCAGTAGGCATTAGTGGAGTCATCAAAAATAATTACTATAGAGGAGTCCAAGACATACCTACGGGGAAAAAAACTAATCTGAAAATGTAAATTAATTCCACAAAGTATGGATGGAGAAGCCAGCAGTTCTTACACTCCCGGACTTGCACAATGTACTAAGCTTTTATGAAACATGAAGATAAATACTTTCTATTTGAATCTGGAATAGTACTTATGAACACACCATTAAAAGAGGGAAGCACAGGCGACAGAGGTTTCTACAAGTACACCTATGATCACACTACTCAGAGCTTTTGTGGTAAATTGTCCATCCAACTATACAAGCATGGATTTCAAACACTGAAACTGCCTGTGATGTTTCTAATGTGCTCTAGAAACTCACTGGTGCTGAGAGAAGTAAACATAGAAGGGGTGGGAGAAAAGGTTCAAACAGTTGAATAGCAGTGACAGTAGTACAAATTTAAACAACTCTCTCCCTTTTAGGTTTTGAACAAGATCAAAAGGAGGCTCTGTAGTTCCCAAGATGCGCCATTGCAAGTGTGTTTGTGCTTGCCACTTGGCAGTATCTTATAAACAAGGTACAGAACACCATAGGAACAGTGATGTGGACATTTCCCACAGCAGCCCTTTCCCTCTCCTCGTAAACAAACCCAAGGCTGTGTGTATTCTTTACAGCTGCTGCAGCCTCTCCTCAGGAGCTCACATGAAAGCATTTGACTGTGTTTTGCATTAGCTCGCTTCTAGTGCCAAACAGCCGGCAGACTCCCAAAGCGCATACCACAAGCCCCTGCTCTGGGAGGGGAGCCAGCAGGGTGGCATGCAGCTCACAGCCTGGGGCTCTCCTATGTGCCTGAGGGCCAGTGGCACAGAGCCCAGTCCTTGGGCTGTCTGTTGTGGCAGGAAAGACCCTTCTCCAACTGCACAATGGATGGCAAGCCCTCCTCAGGGCACGCTTTGCTAGGGAATGCTTACGGAGTCCAGCATTATCTGGAGAGTATGCACCGTACACCTGCCTTTGAACAGCCTGAGCACTTGCAACCAACCAGAGCTGCCTGTTTGAGTCTGGGCGTTACAGCTCTGCCCTTCCCTCTGCACCAACAATTTTCTATGGTTAAACCGGTCAGGCCCCCAGCACATGTAATTCTTCTAGGCTGTTGAAAATTGATTAATCCCACTTTGGCAATCATCAAAGTCTTGAATTAAATGTTATAAGGAAATTATTTCTGTCCTTTCTGAGGGGCTGCTCCTACACTGCCCTTCTGTTGCTCCCACTGCAGGCAACTGTCTGACCCTGAAGTAGACGGGCAGTGCTGATTGGGCTTGTACAAAGGGAATGTGAAAGGTACTCAAAACTATGTTTCTCGGTCTGTGCCTCCTTTCTCTCCACAGGGGAGACCAGCTATAAATGTATGCAAAGGTAAGGGTAATCAGCATGTAAAAGAACAATAAAAAATACAGGCCATAAGCTAACCCTACCAATTATTGCAAAATAAAACTTCCATGACAATTCTTCCAACACATATTCTGGTCTTCCTCACCTGATATTGGCAAAATGTCCCACTTTGCCTTTCTTCTTTGAAGAATAGTACCTTTCCCTAGAGGCCTAATACCATGTTGTATGATCTATATGCTTTCATAGATTAGGCAAAAAGATGACCACTTAAGAGCTGAATAATCTTAACAAGCCTGGGGCTACCTCAAACTTTAGCTTTGCTGGGAAAACTAGGCATATTTCTAAGTCAAAAATCTTTCTAATCTAATAGTCCATAGTCTTCCAATTGAGTTTTCTAGCATGGGGACTTCTTTGGGCCTCTGGACATGTGAAGGTGTGCCTCATGTCCAGGTGGTTTGTCAGGAAACTAGAGTTGTAAAAGCACACTTTCTTTGTCTTATTCACAGGTAATTATTTGATAAAACATGAATTTAAAAGGCAGAGTAATTGCTAAGCTACTGTCCGTCCAGACTTCTTCCAGGAAAACAGCCGTACAAGTAGTTTCACATGTGGGACAAAAGAACTTACTGCCTGAGAGGAAACTGGGAAGAAAACAGTTCAGACAATATCTGTTTCTAGCTCATGCCACATGTCTGCCTTTAACAAACACTCGCTTCAGACCTGGATCCGCTGGAAAATTTCCATGCTTTTGATGAAAATGGGATTTGAAACTCTGCTGTGGTGAGAATATGATAAAAATGTTACTTTTCTTTTTTCTTTCTTTCTTTTTTTTTTTTTAAGAGCCACCAGATTCATTTCCCTTCCGGCTTGAGCTAACGCTTGGGTGTGAAGGAGAGAAAAAAAATCCAGCTCTTGTAATTGAGCTCAGAGTAGGACTTGAAACTATGTCCTGCCTACTCACAGTGGCTGGGTAGGACAAGTTTTCATTGCCTCACAGGGAGAGGAATAGGAATGTTCAGGAAGTCAGAAAGCATCCTGAATTAAAGAAAAGTTGTTTTGAGGTGGGGCAGGGAGGACAAGGGAAGAAACAAACTGCTTGGCCAGATTGAGAGAAATGCCCAGCATCTGGAGGATGGAAAACCATTGCTGTCACCAGAAAAATTAAAAAATAAAACCAAAAAATAATAATACAAATAAAAATACGAATTAAAATACAACTAAAAATCAAGGATTTGAGAAAGGAAAAGGGTTAAATCACAAAGGGCAATCACCTTCAGCAGGGAGGATACCTCAAAGAAAAGTCTCTCCATCAGAGTGCAGGTAGATAGATGTCAAAAGCAGATTAGGTTGTGTAGTGTGCTTCAGACACACAGACATCATCTGCAGGGTGGTGATGCAGAAAAAGCTGGTAAAAATTTAGGGAATGGAAAGTAGCCCATGGATGTCAGGGAGGAAAAGGTCAATTCATTTAGGTTGTTTTAATCTTCGCCAGTCACAGCTATGAAGAGACAGACACTCTTCACACTGATGTTGTGTTCCACGTCTCAGCTTTCTATTCTTCCTTCCTGAAGATTAGCTCCAAACAGAAAACCATTACAAAATAATCTATGCTCATATCATCCAACGTAAATACACAAATACTCCTGTGTTAATAAACTAGCAAGATGGCATGAAAAGCTATTCTAAATATGCATGTCTAATATGTGGAAAAAAAACAGCTGTTGTTAACTCTTTAAGTAAAACTGAGAGTCAAATGTCATGTGTCTGACCTGTGCTTCCTCCTAGAAGGGATGCTGAAAGCTTGCTCTGCAGGCTAAAAATTCCATTCAGATGAAGAACTGAATCTCTTTGGAGATGCACAATTCCAGGAGTACCTTTCCTTACTAAATAGGGAGCAAAGGATACACTGAGATCTCTCCCTTGACAAACCAGGGAAAAAAGTCTATTAAATAAGTGCAAGGCACACAAGGCTTTTCTGCATTACAACAGGTAACTCCAGAAGGTTAGGTCAATAAACCTGAAGTACGTCAATAAGCCACTTTACATTTTAACAGCCCTTACCCAAACAAGACAGTTTCATTTGGATAGTTTGCTATCAGACAGCCAATAGTTTAATTGCATCACTTAAACAGCAACCCAATTAAAGTTACTTCAGCAGTGCACAGATACTGTTCAAATAACTCTCCCAAGCAACACAAATGGTCTTAAAACAGCACCCTTTATAATTGCAGAAGAGATCTTTGGGTGACCACCAGAGAGATGAAAGGTGAAAGACACAACCTTTTACCCACAAAGCCTTCTTCCTTGCCCTTCAAAATGCAATTGTATTACTTTTAATGCTTTGGCATGTTCTCAGGGTTTTAATCCTGGCTCTGCAGTGAGATCAGGCTACGGGAAAAAAAGCACTATGTTAATACCACAGTGTTTTAACAACTATTTTTGTTGTTCCTGATTTATTTCTGACCTCACAATTTTTTATCTACTTGACCTTTTGCATGAAGACAAAGAAAACAGTACATTTCATCTGCCAGTTCAGCGCATTTGCTTTTCTTCACTAGCAGAATTATAGGTTTTTAAGTGAACATCAGCTATTCTGCCCGCAGGCTTTCACTTCACAGCAGAAGTATACCTGGCCTTTTCTTTCCTCACTGGTAATAGCTTTTGTTAAGTAAGGGAATGTTTACCAAGCAAAACTAGCACAGCTTCTCAGAATTGTGCTGACTGACAATGTTTTGGAAGTCAGTTTCCCCTGGGAATCAAAATTGGTGACATGTAGTCAGCTATCATATTAGTACAACTGGCTTGTTTACTAAACCTGCACATTTCCCATCACAGTTCCTTTGAACCATGATAATGAACAGCACACAAGTGGCTTCCTAATCGGGGGTTGTCTCCTGCCCAGAAATTGCTGTTTTCTTTCACCTTCCTTCACCACCAATTCACTCTACATCTCTAAGTGTATGATCCCAAGGTAAATGCAGACACTTGTGTTCTAAACTTACTCATGCACTAAACTAGAGAAAGTAGAAAAGTAGGAAAGTAGAGAAAGTATAAAAAATATCAAGGTTTGAGAACCTCATCACTGTAATAGCACCAGGGCTGTGTTAGAAACTTTGCTTTTAGGGAAGTTGAGAACATGTCACCCTTCCCTCTCCTTTTCCTTCCTCCCAGTTTCCTAAACTGTCAGCCCTCAACCCAGTCCTGTTCCCAGTTCTCCTGCTTCTTATACTTGCACACTGAGCATTTGGAACAGCAAGGGGAAGGGGGCAGCAAGGTGTTTATGCAGGCCTTGGGCAAGAGGCATAGAGAGCTCTAGCACCTCAGGAAAGCCTCCCTGACTTCTCTTGCCCTAGACGATTCATAGCATGGACACAGATATTTAATAACCTGTCTTAGAAACTTGCTGTCTGCAGTTTGCCCTTGTCCTGCTGACCAGCCTGAAGGCAGACTCACCCTAACAACCACATGGGTAAGGCCTTATCTACCACTTCTCTGGTTTGCGTCACAGCAGTGAGTCCAAGAAGGTTAGTCTGAGCAGCTATCCTCTTCACCTTCTCCTTGCGCTCAACAAATGACCTGTAGCTCATAAACTATCAGAGAAAGGATAATATCTTACTTCATCCTAGTTATACTTTGATTAAAATGACTCCTCTTCTCTGTGAGCAGCTTCAAGTTTCTTCCAGCCTGATGCCTGCAGTGTGCAAACCATTAGGACCTCCTGCCAGAATGATAACATTTCCAGTCAGTCTTCAGAAACAGCAGAATCATTTTCCTATTCACACAACTGTGACAACAGGAAATGAAGCCCCAGCTAAATTAACTTAGGTGGTATCTACAGACTAATAAAAATTCCCTTATAACAAATGTGAATGTCTCCAGTTTTCCCCACGTATTCAAAATCCAAACAAAGTTTTTCTTTACTCAGAACAAGTCAATGAAGTGGCAATTCTGCTTAAGAGGTATTCTTTGTCATATGGACTTTAAACATAAGTTTTATTTTGTTATTAAAGATTGTACTTAAAAGTATTTCTCACTACATTTCTGCTTTTAGAGTGTAGGAGGGACTGTTGTTTCAGCCCGTTGCTCTATTCCCACCCCACATGCTGGTACTGAAATGCCTCTTTTGGCCTCATCCACAAAGAAAAACTAGATCCTTTTAGGAACAGTTAAAACAATACAAGATATCTTCATCTTCCCCATGCATAGATGCAGTAGTAATGGTACAAATGTGCCGTTTAACAGCATGATTACAAACATGAAAATAGCCACAGTGGATCAAAAATTACAATTAACACCATGTTCTGCACTTGACAGTGACCAGCAATGGATGCCAGGGAGGAGTAAAAGAGCATGGAAAGTTCAGACTGACATTCTGCAAGATTTCATACCCAGTTTCCAGGGATTTGTGTATGACTGACACCTTGAACCGCAGCAGGTATCTTTATACCTGTTAGCTCTCGACATTTTTCATCCATGAACCCTCACAGCCCATGTCTAAACCTGTGAGAACTTCTGGATCCCACAACATGCTGTGGCCAAGGCTTGCATTGTTTAGACATGCAACAGCCTGTGAAGACGTTATCTCCTGCTTGTTTTGAACCTGCCACTTGATGGCTTCATGGCACACTTGTCTGCTTTGGTAATGGAAGCCACAGAGAAAAACTCTTTCATGTTGACTTTTTCTTTCCTACTCTGAATGCTATCGACATTGATTATAGCCTTCCTCATTCATCTTCTTCCACACTGCAAAATCATACCCTACTGCTTCTGGTAGAGAAGTTGCATAAGGAAGAGAAGAAGCACCTTTCTATCAATATAGCACTGAAAAACATGCTGTTAATTCTTTCACCAGAAAAGTCAAATTTCTCAGGTTGTAAGTAGCAGTGTGTTAGTGCCAGATACTTTGCATTAACTGCTTATTTACATGCCATTTTTCTGTGGTAAAAACAAGGTACATTATCCTTCAGGGAGAGTGAATCATCAGTGAAACAGAGATAAAATTTATTGTGTAGTAAGAACATGTACCCAAGCAGGTACTAAGGAGCAGTGGACACCCACACAGTAAATTCATATCTTACTTCACCCATCAATACTCCAACCTTTTCCAGCTGAAGGGACCTTGCTTGGAGATGCTATCTGGTCAAACAGCCCACTGACATCCCAGCCACCAAAACCACTTTGCCTCTGCTGCCTCTTCTCCCCTAAGATGTGGAACCAATGTCCAGACTGGCAGGCAGCGCTTTCCTCCCCACTGCTCACACCTCACAAAACCCTGCCCTCCTCTCCCAGGGCCTGGTGTTCACCTGTATCCCAAAGCAGATCCTACTGAAAGACCAGAACAGCCTGCTTATTGCTATAAATTCTGTGGGAATTGCAGCGGCTAAGGTTTTCACATTAATGGTTGGTTTGCCACCACATCAGCTGCTACAGTCTGGTCCTGGTGAAATGAAAGTTCTGGCACAGAGACGGTAGTACGCAGTATCACCTATACTAATGTGGTCTATTCTATTATGAAGTGACAGAAATGACAGTGAAACTCATTATACTTGTAACTTCTACCAACATAACTCTTTCAGTGATATATCAGTGCCTTAAATGGGATAGAAAATCTGGTACATGGGGACAGATGCAAAGAAAATCTGCATTCACAGTTAGAAAGGTAGGCTAACATGCTGACAATATTCTGGTCAGAAGGAGAAAGGGAATATGGTAGAGCTTGCTTAAGAAAACAGTAAGCCAGGTTTCCTAAAATAAATAAAAATTTATTGGGTATCACACAGGCTGGTTTGTCAACAACCAAGGCTACTATGCAAATGCCAGTTTGGAACTATCTATTGAAACCTTGATTGAGACCAGCTAAAACCCTTCCTTCTAGTATCAGTCTTCATGCAATGGTGAAGTAAACAGTTGCAAGATAACCGCATGACAAACAAAATCCGCTATCCATTCTGCAGACTGCATCTCTTTCTATTGCAATACAGATCTTTACACAAAGAAGTTAATTGTCTGCAGGGTTTAATTAATTTATAACAAATCACTGGATCACTAGCCCCCCTATTATATGCCTTTCAATTTATCATCAGTACATCTAGCTAAAACCTGCCCTGCTTATTTTCTTTTCACTACACTGACCTGACCATTCATGTTCTTCTTCTGCCACTACCTACTCTTTTTCACAGGATGCTGAAGCAAACCAATTTTAGAGTCATCTACAACATTAAAGAAGAAAGAACATTACTGAATGAAGGTCACCTAATACTATGAAACTCACGGTAGGAGATAAACACATATGATATTTGATTCCGGCCCATTTCTTCAGAGTAAAGCACATACCCCACTCCTTTTTCTGTCCTGATGAACAGAAAACTCAGTGCTTTCATCAGTAACAGCCCTCAGAAAGCAGTTTTCTTGCTAGTCGTAAATAAAGTGGACTTCACCAGTAACCCAAGAGAAATGATTCCTTGTGTCAGTCTTGTATGCTTTCTGCGGTTCTAATAACCTCCACCAAACAGCTCCTTCTTTGAAGCTGTCTTTTTGAAGGTTTGCTTAAGTGATTTACTGCAACTATTAAAAAGTTAAGGTAGATGATGCAGCAGTGTTTAACCACGTGGTCATGAGTCATTAGGTCATGCTGCAAATCAGACCAAACACTTCTTGTAGGAATATGCCTGTGTGCAAATTTTAAAATGGGGTCTGTGTAGTTCCCAGTTTATGAACCTATGAGACATTTCCCATTAATGCTTTGTTAGCACAGCTTACCCACTGGATTGCTCAGTACGGATCAGTGCTGGGTAGCTTGTAAAGAAATGATGTGCTGAAGGCAGCTTAGAATCTGAAATATGATTATCAATACGCACCAGAAGCTAGTTGAATTTCTCTCATCTTTCCCATTTTAAGTGGTGAAACAGGATATCACCTGCTAAGCCTGTAGAGAGCCACACAGTTTAGTATTACAGAAGTACAGCAAGGAGAAGACTTTGAGAGATTGTATATATTAGGCTTCTGCGCAGAGGGAGGATCAATTTTATTTAGACTGTCCCAATTGATAAAAACCTTTCTGAGGGTTTTGTCAAGCTTGTTCTTGACCCCAAAGGACCTAGATATGTCAAGCTGATGTTCATCATCATCTCATTTTGCTATCTTCTGAATAATACTTACATTACAGTACTGACAATGCTTACATAATTGTCTAAATCCTCTGTAATCTATATAAGCTTGAAGAACATTTCAGCCCTTCCTAGGAAATTAAGGGCCAGTCTATTCTACATTTCTTTCAGGTAACTACATCAGTTCTTTGGAAATACTGACGTCACTGTAGATAGATCAATCAGAGATACTGGAGTAAGGAGAGGCATCGAAGCAACTGGAAGAGGAATATCCTGCATTTGCCTTTGAGGCCACAAAAACAGCAGCGGGAAGGAAGCGTGTCACATGTAAGCACGTCTCCTCCAGACAGCATCTATCCAGATGACAAAAGAAATTTAAAATGAATGTTTATGCCGCAGGAAACAACAGCAAAACAGGAACTTTCCTGCACAACGTAAGGGAAGCAAATGCATGTTTCAGAAGGCTTTAATTACAGCATTTTAGCTATTTGAAGTCTCTTTAACCTTGCAATGTTTCAGAAGCAGAAGAGGACATAATTGTCAGTCCAAAAACATATTGCATCTAGGCTTTTTTGCTTTCCCTCCTTCTTCCTTAGAGACTGCAAACAGCTGCCCAACATATCTGCAAGTTGTGTTTCATGGCACCCGTATCCAAGTTAGGCATTCTGAATAGCTACCGGGTGTATAACTTAGATGTGATTTAAGTGACAACCATGGCCATATCCCAACCTTTTGCTGCTTCTTTTACGTTATGTTCTCACAGACATTTCCACTGCCACCATGCTCATGACTGAAACCATACCTCTTTAGAATTGAATCCCCTGATGTATACAACTACATTGACTGTACATGACTTTATCAAAGTCTATTTTTTTTTAATATTATCTTTGTCAACACAGTATCTGAATAGGCTATTTATTTTAACAGTCCCCAAGACATAATCAAATATAGCCTTTTTTTAAGGTATTTGGGCACTTGGAAAGCACCCCAGCGTTTAGCTCCCATCAAAATTAATTCAAAGTAGGCACCCATGTCTAGACATCTTAATTACCAGTGTATTGTTTCCTGTAAATTAAGCTTTTCTAAAGACCTACAGACAGAAAATATTCCTGAGGCATCTCCTTCCTTGCCTGTTGACTTCAGCTTTAACTGTTGGTTTCCACCAACAGGTTTGTCATTCCAGCAAGTAGTCACTGCTGGGAGTTGTGACAGGCTGGGATGAGACAGTCTGGTAAGTGTCACCAACACTACTGATGCCAAATCTATGAAAATAATAATAATAATAAAAAAATCTTCCTTATGTTGTTACAACCAAGCCAAGTTTAGATTTTTTTTAAAGGCTTTTCATCTGGTCATAACTAGTCCTAAAGGAAGAAGACCAAGAGGATGCAGACCAAAAACATAGAGACAGATACTGCTTTGAAAGACCATTTTTGAAGTTTTGCCACTGGGCCAGCTTCTCTTCATCTGGACAGAAATAGTGCAAAGGCTGGCAAGAGGCAATGCTCCTTCTCCTGCAAGCACACAAAGCTGGGTGTCACCTTCATATCCCTGCCATTTTGAGTCCATGACAGCTTATGATTTCCTCTTCTAAGTCACCAGGGATGCCAAACAGGATGCAAGAGTCTTGCTCTGTGCAGTCAGGGACATCCCGAGTGTGTACACCTGGAGTGCATACTGCTCTGCAAATCAGACTGCTTCTGTCAGCACATATTCAAAGTGAACAGATGAATCTCTGTGTGTCAGTATTTTATCCACCAAGGCAGGAAGCAGGAAATTCTGCCTCAGAAGTAGATCTGTCAATATTTCCTGAAATATTTGGCTATAATGAAGTCTTGTACATGTTCTGGTTTTTCAGAGGCTGCTGGTAATTTGTCCCTTTGAACTAAAAAGAAGGCAAGAATTATACTGTTAGACTTTAAATAGATATTTTTTTTCTGTTTGTTCTTTGAAAGCTTGTTACAGAGCCTCTCTCCTCTTTTTACCATCTGACTGATAGGAAATCAAAGGATTCTAGAATGGAAAACATCTGATTTTAGGAATGAAGTAATTAATTGGCATCCATAACAACAGCATATTATAATTGACAAAACTATGTCTGCAACCTAGGATCCTTAAATAGAACACTGAAAAAAAATATGCACCAACCAGGGCTAAGATCCATGCCAGGTGAATGGGAGAAAGCAGTGGCAAACTGATACTAGCTTTACTCATTACACTAGTTTAATATATTTGCTCTTTGCCCTTGGAGAATTTAATTGCATATAATAATTACATGATAAGTAAACACTTAAAAAGCATTTAAAAAAAAAATTGAAATAATCAGGTAAAGTAACTGCTGTATCTATTAAGTTTAATGTTCCTGTACTCGTTTAATGATACTGCATAGCTAAGAGGCCACCCTGTCTTGCACATAAAATACTTAACAATATAACTGCTATTGCTGGGCCATAGAACATGCTAAATATCTTTCAACAAATAAACCATTAGAAGTCATTAAAATGGATTTTGAGAAACACTGTTAGTGATTCACTTAATCAAACAGCTTGAAATGATGTCAGGGAGGTCATCAGAATTCAGGCTATTTTAAAGACTCCTGTGGCAACAGAGTCAGCGAGGTGGCTCTGAGCTTCGTTCCTCCTCTGCGCAGAGCTGCTGAGTTCCGGTTTTGGAGTCATTGCTGCAAGAAAACCAAGTCTTGCCATGCTGACTCTCACAAGTCTCTGGATAATTTCTGAGTCTCTGGATAAGCCTTATTTAATCTTTGATGTATGAACTAGGCTACAAAATTCTCAGAAGCCAACAATCAAAACCGTGTTTTGCTTGGAATTGTTTTTCAGCTCCCAGGACTTTATGAGTTGGTACACAACAGTAATAAAACAGCAGTAAGAACTCTGCAGTTAAGTTACTTTCCTTAGCAAACCAGGAAGAAATAACAGTGTGGCCTTGGTCTTTGGTGTTTGAATAAAAACACCAAGAGCAATCCCTCTAGCTGTATTAAGTAGCCTTGGTATAATCAAGGCCCAAGAATATCTGTTTGCTTAACCTACATTATGCGAGATCTCCATGTGACTGGCAGAAATGTGCCAGCTTGCTCAGCTGAATTCATTATTGGAAATAAGCAGCAAAAGGCCTGAAGGTAATTTCTAAAACATACAGGGAAAGTGTAAGAGAAAGAGAGGAGATAATCTGATTCTTTGCCTTGATACAGCATCACTTACTATATTACTTTTTTCTCATCTAATCGAGTACATCTTTGTTCTTCTAATGGAATAACTCAGGGCTCTCTCCTGCCATAAGGCAGGTGATTACGGGTTTCTGCTCTGTCGCCTATCACTCTAGAATACATAATAATGTGATATATAAATATAATTGTAAATAATAACTTAGAGTAGCATATATATACACAAAAAAACCCAGAAGTTTTCAGTCCTGTTTCATTATGACCTCATGCAAATTACTTGAGTGAGACCATTTTCCTGGGCACCAAGGGCATCCCATTCTCTCCCCCACCTAACAATTTCCTCTCAGCTTGCCCTTGGTTTGTCTTTTCAAACTTGGCAGAGGCTGGCTGGCTCTTTTCCTTCAGACCAGCTTTCACTCTAGGCTCTCTCACCCTCTGAAAGAGGAAGGGCTGGGAATGCAACAGGCAAAGCTGGGCCAGACCTCTCCTGTTGCCTAGGGTATCTGTAAGGGTGTGCACCAAAGGCAACAGCTGTAGGAAAGGAAAAGGAAGAGAAAGGTGCTGAGGAAAGGGAGAGATAGGGAGAAGCTGTTGTGCAATGGATCACAGGGTGTAAACATGCAGGTGTATTAACTACTAAGACAAAATGTTGGAAGGCAAGAGGACTAATAGGAGGCATCAGGATAAAACTAGGCTGAGTGTCATCTCTACACAAAGAGACTTAACTGAACAGCTCTGTATAAAAATAACAACCTGCCTTGCCAGCCACATTCTTCCTTTAGCCCCCAGCTGTTTCCACTTCCTTAACATATGTTGAACCAAATAAAAGTGTTTACCAATTTCCCAGCCAGCTTAAAAAAAAATAAAAAATACAAGAGCACTTACTGCCAAGGCAGGAAGAAGGTGAAAAAAAAACAGGCGAGAAGAATAGTAGAAGATAACTAAAGCATTTAATCAGTACATTTCTTCTGGGTTTTCTGCAGGTCTCACTTAACTGCTTCATTACCAGAGCTGGAATCAAGATGAACCTCTGCAGTTACCAGTCTTGTGGAAGCCAAGTGGATGTTCAGGGCGAAAATGCATCAGACTGGGATCTGTTCCCTCCACAGAGGAGCCAGCAGTACTTTTTGACAAGCTAGCAATGACTGTGACAAAAAATACTAACTGCAGCACGTCTGTCATTCACTCTCAAGAGGAGGTGCCCTGAACTTCAGCCCCATGGACAGTTCAGAGTCAGACAGGAAAACCATTATTTTTTTCAAGCTTTTCTCCTTTTAGCAATACTATTAATAATAAAACAATAGTCAAAAGCTGTTGGTTTATTTGTTCTTTCTCTATCATTCTTTCATCAGCAGAGCTCAAGGGTGATTAGAGCATAACTCCCTGCAACTAGTCATTCTGCTTATTAATGAACCCAAGTCAACAACCCAGACCAGTAATCCTAAACCGCTAATTCTCACCCACTTGTATCACGTATACAGTAACAATGTGGATTTATTCATTCACCAAGGAGAGAAGAACTGACATCAAAGTGAAAGCCTTGTTCATATTCAAAAGCTCTGCTGCTGAACATGGTGCAGCTGCGCCCAGCTGGTGTGACCCTCTGCATGCTTCATGTTAACGCTGCTAGCTGCGAGAACACACTTTACCTGTAAGTGCACCTCTGTATCTTCATAAGGGTGTTCATATCCTAGTCTGTTCACATGTAACAGAGTCCATAGCCAATGCTTTCACAAGATACTTAAACCAGTGAGAAAGCTCCAGGCAGCAACTGCGCCACACCCTGAGACCACAGAAACAAATCTCTCCTGGTTCCTTCTCTTATGCTTTTCCCTGAGATCATGACTTCGAGAAAACAACAGGTAGCAGAGCCAGTGAGTTAAAAACTGCAATTAAAAAGTAATCCATATTTAATGAGTCCAAATCCTTTGAGTTTTATTGAAGTAAAAACCTGGAAGAGTAGCATGTGTCTCCAGTCAAGGAGAGGCTTGTTGGGGTTTGAAGCTTCAGCATTTGTTATAACTACTTGCTTCATACTATTCCCTGCACTTAACTGTGATTCAGTTAGCGAGGGTGAAGAGAGCCTTATGTTGTATCACTTGTTCTCATCAGATTCCCAGTCAGCATGCAGCAGCCACAAAGCAGAACAGGAAAGAATTACTTTTTTGTTGTAAAAGTAAGGATCTTTGCTGCTCCCACATCTGCCAAGCAAGGAAGATAGAGATATTCTCATTCAAAATCTCTGTCAGACAGTGTCGTTCTGAATCTGCCATATCTGGGTAGTTACCTCCATCCCCTGGGACCAAGGGCATATGATCTCATTTCCTTCAGTCAATCAGGGCGGTTGCTGCTTACTAAGAGCCCTACCTCACTGCTCTGACATGCTTCTTAAGGTCAGATTCCCTGGAGTTAGAGGAAACCCCAAGCAAAAGCAGTGATACTGGACTTTTTCTTTCCTCTTTCCAGCTACTGCTCTTTCACAGTGACTTCAGCACTGCAGACTGTGTTAAGTGAGAAGGACACCGGTAAAGGAAGCTTTCAGCATCCTTATCCTTCTGTTTCCCGGTATCATTCAAAGCAGACTTGACTTCCAGCGCATGCGAAGCAGCCTCATGCATTATCAGCTAGAACAGAACACATCCCAGCTGTGACCTCTCCATTCTTCTCCTGGCACTGTGGCTTTACAGGCATAGCAGAGTTTCATTAGGCAGAGGATATGCCCTGGGGCCTTCTTCAGAGCCTCTTGTTCCTTCTCGAGTGTGCTAAAGGAGCCTGGATAATAAGCCCCAAAGAATTAATTCACAGTAGCATGCTACAAGAAGGCAGAGTGATTAAAAAGGTCTGAAAAGCTTACACAGCAGCTGCCAGCCCAGCAAATAGAAAAGTTCTCCATACTGAAAAAAGTGGAGTGCAGGTTTTAGAGCTCCTTGACAACACAGCCCTCCATGGAATATAATGAAACAAAGATACTACAAATATGAGCTAGTCCACTGCTGTAATTAAGACACTTCCTGCAGCAGGGGCAAAGGTGAAATTAGTCAAAAAAATAAAAAAAAGAATGTGTGCTTTGGGAGAGTGAACTATGGATCCGTGGTCACTAGACATCCCAGTATCTGCTCCCATTTAGCCCAAATAAGTTCAGTCTTCATCTTTCCTCTGATGATCACAGCCTGTCATACTGGACCTTCTTCAACTCTTAACCTGATCACAAAACTCTCCCTGAGAAACAGGCTAAAAGAATACTGTATTCCCTACCTTATTTGACTTAGAGTAAGTCTCTCACCAGTTGCACTTGTGATGTGGTTTATTTTTAATCAGTCTGACATCCCTTTGATTTTGCTTCCACACCTGCCTGATCTTGTACTGGCTTGCCCTCCTGTGGCATTGGTCTTAAAGCTCCAGCCTTCAATGTCTTTTTAATTTACATGCTGTTACCTTGTTCTGAAAACATTTGCAGTGAAGGAAAGGTGCTCTCTCTAAATCACCTAGGCTTACACTTAGGAACTCTTCTTAAAGTCTGGCATGAATCTCAATGGCTGCAGGTTTGGCCCCTTTTTTAATTATCTGGTTTCTACTGACGAAGTTGGAGAAGGAAAGCAGAATGACTTAACAGAGGCAGGAAAACAAGTGCTATTACTTAATTTGCTCCAGCTTGGCAATGCCATAACAGAGTTGTGTCAAGTTCAGTGTGTTATAGGAGCAGCCTAAGGCTGTAAAACAATTTGCTTCTGTTTCAGAGCAAATCAGCTCCATGTCAGATGAGAAGCACACGCAGTGCCAATGGTTGATGAACTTTGAGCCTTCTCTCTCTAACAAGGCTAGCACCGCCTCTGCATTAAGATGCAGCTTCTTCTTTGCACTCAATCAAGGACAGGTAGACAGTACTGCTGGGGAGGTACACCCCTTCCATTTGTGAACTGCCCTCTGTCATTTCATCTCCAGCTTGTTTTTCTCAGGCAGATGTCACTCACCCATGTTTTTCTTTATATTTTTCATAATTCCCTCTCCTCATCCTCCATCTCTGCTATCCTCTTTGCTTCATTCAACTGTTCATATGAACTCCGTTTTCTTTTAGACGCCTCAGTGCACTCTTTCCCAGGAGCTGCACAGATTGTAACAGAACTACACTACTTCCCAAACAGTTGTTTACATTTCTACAGTGCCTTCTAGCTGTGCATCAGAAAAATTCACCAGAAAGATGAGCAACACTGCATTTCTGAAGACAGGAGTACCAGGCTCTTTCCTAACTAGGTGAAATTTGGTACAGAATAACAAAATGACCTCTGCAAAATAGGCAACGCAATTTCGTGGTCAGGCTTGCCCTGCAACCTACATTTTTTATATTTACCAGCCTTGCTGTGGTCCTGTACTCTGTTCAAAAACCTCCTTTCACTCTGCTTTAGATTATGCCTGTAAGTCCGTATTTTATATTGTTTCTATAATGTCATATAGTTCCCTTTTAGAACCACTGATATCTACTTTCTTTGCATTTGTCAGCCCAAGAGTGTCCCAGAAACAATATAGGGTTCTTTAGAGACACTGGAAAACGTGAATCTTTTTAGAAAACTTTACCTGAAAAAATACTCCTACAGGTAAAAATTAGCATAAATCACCTAAAGTATAAAAAAACCCAGCCATGTAGCCACTGTAGTCGCTCGTCCAAAGGCAAGAGACTCACTGAAGTTATTGTAGGACACCGTGTACTTGCTGCTTTCTTGCTGGGAAGAGAGGTGACCTATGTGTTTCATAGCAGCAGCGTGCTAATTCCCCAAGGGGAAGGAAGTTAGTCATTCCTTATTTCCCAGTTGACTTATGACTACCCTGGCAGTGATGTAAGTGAGGAAGCTTGTCAAGTAGCAGGGGAAGAGAAAAGTGGATAGGGTGGCTAAGGGGGGAAACATGCAGAAAAGTAAATTGCATTGCAGATACAAGCTGCTGTCCAGACAGCACTGCCCGACAGAAACCGTTTATAGCCATTAATAGACTTTTAACCCCCCGTCATACTAAGAAAAGCTCCCGCTGCACTATCAGGTTGCTCTTATGTTCCCAAAATGCCTTCCCTGGTAATTGCCCTATTTTCTTAGTATCCCATGTTCCCTATCCTTGCCCTGACTTTCACAATACTTCAATTTCTCTGCCGTACACATTACCTGTTTGACTGGGCAAAAGGCTGCATAGGTCACAACTGATTAAGAACGTGAATGCTGACAGTCACATTTGCAAATACTACAGGTAAGGTAAAGACTGACTCAAACTTTCTCTTTGTCTTCTTTCTCACAAAAAAAATTCATACTTTTATGGACTTACTGTATTTTAAACTTCTACTTTTGATTAATTTGTTTAAAATTAAGAATTTACTGGTGAAATTACAAAGATTGCAATTTCTCATATTCAGAAGAAATTGTCTGTTTCAGTACCTCTTTTGTATCTTACATTGATCCTAGAGAAGTGATCCTTTACCTGTTTCTTTCTATAACATGAACAGGAAACAGCCAAACAGAAAATAGAAGGCAGAAAAAAGAAGGTGGAGTAAAGGAAAAGCATCCAGTTCCCATATCAGTTTTCAGCAGTTTTGGCAGCCCATTAATTATTGTTAAGTCTCCTTTCCTGACACTTAGGAATGTCACTGATGTCAACATATAGTATGCAGTTACTGTAGATCAGATATAGACACCTTCTAAATAACAAAACCAAAGCCAATCCTGAAATGAGCCCTAAGACTCCAGACCTGTTCAGTCATCAGTGTTTTTTCTTCCACAGATTTGGCAAGTTATTCAGTCTGGTAGCTAATAACATTTTGAAATGGTGAAAATCTGTAGTTTCATTGGCTTTCAATTACAGAAAAACTCTGATGCTTTCCTTTCTTCCACATTCTTTCAGGTTTGAAAGTCAATAGCTGCATAGTAACATCAAGGTTACGGCTTGTGCCTGCATTTTGCAGCTGGCCTGTAATTAATTAGGTGATAGGATTTTCAGCAGGTTTTCCAGTGTTTTACTTAAAACCTCCAAATTTTAAAATCCTTTTTCTTAACTCATATCTCTTCAGTTCTGAAAGATGCATACCTCAAAATACAGGACAAAGAGGGTTTTTTAAATTTATTCTGTAAAATAGTGACTCTTACTGTTATTCTAGCTGTAAATCCTCACATTCTTCCTATTGTCCTATTTTCACTGCTTGAAAATGAAAAGCTGTCTAAAGCAGTACAACTAACTTGATGACAACCAGTTTGCTGTAACCTTGTGAGAACAAAGAAAGGGGAGGCTGTTAATGGTACAGAAGTCACTTGGAGACCTTATGACCTCTTGATTCTTATGAAGACAATAAAAAATGCTCATGAACAATGTCACCCAAGGAGCTTGCTTTCTTGTTGACTGTCTTAAGCCCAGAGGTATACCTGTCATCAAGGAGGTGATGAGCTATAACAGAGAATTTCTGGACTGTTTCTTCAAATAAGTCTGTTGCAGTGTAACATGTTTTTTCTTTTCCATGGAGGAGTTTGAAATATTACTTCTCAGTACAGCACAGCCTTTTCACTTAATGAATAATGTTCTGAAAAAAATTACATTTTTCATAGAAACTGTAAGGAAACCTCATAGATTCTCCTGTCGTTCCTTTTTAACCTATCCTGTTGTCTCACACATTCACATCATGAAATGTTTTGTACTGCAAGTAGCTTTCAGGCCAATATCCTGAGGTTTAATACTCACAGAGAGTTTTGGCATTATGTGATAGATGTTTCCCTGGCATGCCCCAGAATCAGCCCTATAGACTCTATTTACTGCCAGTTTGATGGTGGGTTTGGTGTATGTTGCATTCAGCTGTTTTCCTCCATCAGTTGCTGTGCTGCTGCTAGAACACAGCTACATACTCACTGGTTGTTTACATTCACCAATTGCACATTCAACTCTTAACAGGATAAAAAAAATTAAACCTCTTCAGCCTGATTTCTACTCAGAACTGATGAACTTTATTTTCTGCCACATTACAAGTCAATCAGGAAGCTTTAGGTATTTGCTATTCAAATGTATTCCAAAAATATCTAATTTTATGGAATCAGAACAGATACTTGAGATTCAAGCTGTAGTGCTCCACTGTCACTGGCCACATACATAAGTTTAATTTTCTGTTCTTCATTTTCACCCCTGATTTGATGAATATGTAAGCCCTTCCAAAGCAAATGCTTTGTGTATGCAGCTGTTATTTTTTGCCTGGAATAATTATGTGGGAGTATGTAAAAGGTGTTTTTTGATAAGCAGGTACAACAGAAAGCACTGGACGATATTTCTGGTAGGCAGACACAAAATGGGCACATCTTTAGAACTAGTGTTGTGGTTTAAGAAGAGAAATTAATACTCAGATGTGAGGTTTTTGTATTATTCAGCCACGTGTTAGTCATGTGTCTGGGAAGGCATAAAACTGAGGAAGCTGAGGTGACCTGTCATACAGAGCTTAAGGTCTATGACAAGCTACTAAAAGAAGGTTATTGTATGTCACTGGCAAGGAAAGTTTTTTTTAAGAGCTATTTTTATGTTTCGTTCTGTGCACGTGTAAATGATAATTTGCGATCAGCTTGCTTTGTTTACTCGGTGCTGCCAAAGAAAATCCCATGTAATAAGCTTGGCAAAATCCTCAATTAAATCAGGTCAAGGAGGTCAGGGCCCAGCAATCTTTCCAGAAAAACATGCCAGAATATTTTTCCCTACCAAAATAAAGATAACCCACATATTGCTCTCAAAGAGGTGAAAGGCTCTCAATTTCCATACGCACAAAGCTGTCCATTGCCTCCATGCACCTCCGCTGAAGTCATAAGAGGGAGCAGAGAACCCCTTGGAGCCACAGGCATTTCGCTAAAGGCACAGCAGCTCCCATGTCTTGACCCTGCCCAAACCGTGCTGAGTCAGAAGGCACCTGAGGTTTCAGATTTCTGGAATAAAGACTTGGAAGGACAACTCCTCTAGCAAAAATCACATAGCTTCCATATCTAGCCTGTGCATTGAGATCAGCAGTTTCCAGGCAGGAGCAAAATCAGGGATCCTGGCCAGCTTCCACTGCGCTGAACAGCATGTCTTCTACAGACTCCAAAGCCCACATTCAGATACCCACTTTTGCACACCACAGCTGTACTTCAGATTCACGGTACTCTGCTATCATGTCCCCCATCCAAGACAAGTTTAAATCTACAGTGTGGAAGAGCATAACCCCTTAAGGCTAAACTGGCAATGATTAATCCCATACAACTAAATAAGATGCTTTCAGAGAAGAAAACTACCCTTTGGTGAACATCTAGGGGCAGAGTAAAAGCCTTCTATCACCATTCCATCACATGCTTTTGTCAGTGTGAGACACTTTCTATAGAGTCCTCTAGGGAACCGAGAAAGGTCTGAATATCAATGTAACTGGCAAATTCTGCCTCATCAGGTTTTATTCTGAACACCGTTTCCTTATGCCTTCTGCTTTTCATGTCCTCTTGGTCCTTACACCAGTGATCAATGGAAACTGCTAGCACAGTCCTCAGAAGGAGCACATTCAACTTACTTTCTTCACAATCTGCAGCAGTGAGCTTCAAGTACCCTTAAACAGATTCTACCCCATTCTAAAAACTTTAACTCATTCATTCACCCAGCAGTAGCATAGTGAAACCAGGTGAGCTGAAACAAGTATATTGAGCATGACAGTATTATTTTTCCAGAATGACAAATTAAAAAAGAGGCAGAGACATATTCAGATGGCAATGGAAAGAAGAGTAGAGCCACTACTTTTGAAAATTATATGATGCAAGAAAATGAGAACTGTTCTTGATGTTATATGTAGTATTCAGGACTTCAAAACTGAATGCACCCAGCTAAAACACCAGTTTTTGGTTTAGTTTACAAGCTGGACCCACAGAAGGGATTGCATTGTGAATGATTTGAATTACAGTATATTGTGCTAGAACAATACACCTTCATTCCCAAGTAAATGTTATCTCCTGCCAATACTAATCTTGACCCAGATATACTTCCTTTCACTACATTGGAAAAGAAGATTAAATCTCTAGCATCCCATGCCAGAAAAGATACAGCTCAGACAGGAAAGGAGCTGTCTGCTACCCCAGAATTCTCTGATGTTTGCTGAAATCCAGTGGCTGCTTAAAATAAAGAACCACTTGAACCCCACCTTTGGGACACTTCAGTCCCTCCGCTATAGAACCAGGTTTAGCTCAGGAGATCAGAACCAACTGCCTTGCTTGGACTTGGACAGTGTACATGCTAGGGAGGATACTTCCAGTAATATTATAGGAAATGCTATAGATACTGATTACCTCCTAGCTCATGATCCCTATCAGAATGAACTTCAGCATGGTACTGACAGCTATGCCACAATACATGGGAACCATGATCACTGGTCCAAGTAAGATTTATTCTTTAAAACACATTTTTTCCTAAAAATACTTCTCAGAATTTCTGAAATTATATGCATTGGTCCCACCTAAGAAAATGTCTGTGACTTGTTGCAGTGATTGTATTCAGTAACACAACAGGACAAATACCACAAAGACTATTTCCATCAACAGACAGGCAAATTCAAACTGGTGTGTCCTTTCTTGTGTGCACTTCACTGACAGTCCAGTCAAATGCTGCCTGATTGACTGCTATACACATTATTTACAGATATTATGCATTAAGTGTACATTGAAAAGCTTACACATACCACCAAATAGGCCTAGAACAACATGATTCACCTGGCCCACTGCCACTCAACAAGAACTAAGCATTATGCTCAAAATACGGTTTTAATTCCAAGAAAAGCATTTGCCCTCAAAGAGGACACACAGTAATTATTGAATATATTAAACTAACAATGAGATTCATGGAAATTAAATTAGTTTGCCAAAGTAGCTTCCCATTCGTTGTAGTGTTCATTAGGATGTATTTATTCTGCTCTGTTCAGGCGGTCAGCACAAATTTTAAATACAAAAAAGGAAGAAAGCTTTATGGTCAATATACCAAAAAGCTGTGAGCCATTGAAAAAGCACTTAGATGGGTCACAACATAATCCTTTGGCACATGCCTGCAAGTAGCACACAGCTAGCTGGTTCACACTACATTTCTTTTTATGCTTACAAAGAAAAAAATGGAAAAAGAATGACAGAAGCATGGCTTAGACTGATGAAAGATTTTAATGTAACTGTATCCCATGCAATTTGGATTTGTTCAACAGAACTATGTGGATATCCCTAAATCATTCAGCTTGAAGCCAATTGCTGGCTTGATGACAGCCAGTGGCCTTATAAATTACATAATACAGAAGGCCTTCTCAATGACTTTGTCAGAAACCAAATACGTTCTCCTCTTCCTGAAGAGGGCCAAGCATTTAAACATAATCCCAGGAAATCCTGTTGTGTTTACAAAAGATGCTGTCATCCCATCTTGCACTTCACAGCTCCCCCAGGTGTGGCTGGACACTTCTAAATGAAGTCACTGGAAGCACAGGCATGTCTGCAGAGTTGCAAAGGGCTAGTCTGATGTTAAACATGCCGAGGTAAAAACAATACATGGTCCTTATGCTCAACAACTCATAGTAAGCAGCCAGCTCTTTGAGAGCTGCCTGCCAGTGTACTGAACCCTGTATTCACCTGCCCTGCTGGGATGCCCTTGACTTGCACCCAAAGAAGCATAAACCATGAAAGCCTGAGAACTATGGCAGCTACATTACACAATCTTGCCAAGCTCCTCACCCTGAGCATACGCTTCCCATACTGTGCTGCCTCGCTCTGTTGAAGAGGGTTTGGACACCCCCAATACTGGTTTTGGCTCTGAGATCCTCTATGTCAAAAGTGTTGCATCTTTAAATATAGAGGTTGCCAGTATCTGGTGCCAGAGAGTGGAAAGGGGTGGAGGCTGTAGCTTTGCAGCCCATCCCATAGAGCTAGCCTAGATCTGTGATTTAGGGGAAGCGGTTTGCATGAAGATGCAGGAGGGAACTCCCCTTATACTGAAGCAAATCTTTCCCATACAGCGTCCCAGGTCCTGTCCACGCACAGCATTGGTCTCTTGAAGCCTCAGATCTGGAGGGATCTAACTTTCTCTATCTCTTCAGGCCTCCAGAAGTTTTCCTCCCCCACTCTTGGCACTCATTCCAAAATGCAGCTTTTCCACAGTAATGCAACAGTTCTTCTTTCCCTGCTCCTCCTTTAGTTCAGGCTGACACCAGACATCAGCATGTGGGTCCCTTCCCAGGAGGAACAACCAGAGCAATTAAGTTCTAGTTCTGCTTGCAGGGATTCCAGCTCCAAAGGGAGGTTGGTTCAGCTATGCAGACACCAGCAGCCTACATGACTGAAGGCATGTACTCCACCAGTGGGTGCAAATAGTGATAATTAGAGTCCCCTTCTGCACTCAATGTATCCAATCCAGAATACACAGTCTAAGTCTGGCTCAGTCTGATAATTCCCATATTTCTGTGAAGACAACTGGCCTCCTCCCTTTCATCTCTCCTACTTCTTCTGTCTTTAAAAGCCAAGGCTTTCCCTTAGGCATATGTAACCCCAAGGACATCTGTGACAGATTTGGAGATGTCTGTAAGTGTATATATAATGTTTTAAATTCTTGTTGAATTACTGGAAGGCAATTTACTGTATAAAAACATGGGTTTAAACTGAAAAACAGGCTGTCTGTGTCAGGCAGGGGAAAATACATTTGAATTTCATGCAGCTCAGCCATTTACCTACCCCTTCAGGTGAGGGTTTTCACACTTAGGACCACAGGAGCTTCAGGGGGCACTTCAGAAGCTCTGGAGGGGTCTCATATCTCAGATTATAAAGTGGAGAAATATTCTAGGATAAAAAACATTTTCAAGCAATTGTACAAGACTTCCTGAAGTCAGGCTAATCTGTTGTAGAAACTTGTAGAGGAGAAACCATCTCAGTAGGTATAAAGGAACATTTCCTAAAGTATCCAGAAAGACTTAAGAAAGACAGGCTCCAGTCCACCTTTCCTACACTCACAATTGGTGGTCCCAGTAGTCCTCCACTTCTGAGCTGATAAGCTTCTAAAACAACAGGTCTGTACATGGATTATTTGCTTTTGTGTGTCTTCAGTTTCTCCCCCCTGACAAAGTTTAGGTCTTAGGAAATACATAGTGCTGGTTTATGTACAAGCCTCCTCTTCTAGCCTCAGAGATGCTAAGGCCGAGGACCTGTAGAGCAATGCAAAACTAGGGCATGGTAACAGGACTAAACTCATGTAAGTCTTCTGGGAAAGACTGTCACCTAACAGATTTTCTTCTGTAAATGGCTGTGACCTAAAGAATTAAACAGAAGGGCAGAAGAGAAACTCAAACTGGTTCAGACCATAATTCATAGTCTCTGAAGGCACCTCTCATATTCATGTGTTTGCTCCACATAAAAAGAGCCATCTTCTGTTGCCACAACACCTGGCTGAAGTTCCAGCTGCCGTCCCAATACCTTCTCTCTCTGGCGCAAACATACTATCCCAGCCTTCTTTTTCTTCATTCTGAGAGATAAGTCATTCAGCAAAGCCAGGAAATTAGCAAAACCTAGGGGGCAAAGGGCAGTTTTGAATAATACCATGTCCTGCCCAACCCACCTGTGCCATCCCACAGTGACCAGACTTCTTTGAACAATGTTTAAACATGTGCTCAAAAAGGGAAGGTTAGACAGCACCTGGCTCCTTGTGGATGCATGTCCCAGCAGCTGTGCAGCATCTCGTTTGCTGCAGCATGATAGTACTGCTTCTCATAGCCTGGATGCCTGGGAGAAAGCAGGGGGAACTAGAACAGTGCTGAGCAAAAGTAATGGGCCCAGAGAGCTTACAAAAAGGAGAAAACATCCTCCCACTCTGTTCTCAGCTCTTCAGGACACTTAGACATATCAGCACCACTACATGCAGGAAGACAGAGTGGTGAGAGGAAGCTGGAACAATTTGCTCCAGGATGATAAATAGCTCTCGGATGCTATCCTGGGGATTAACAGAGAGAAATCGCCATAAGAGTAGCTAATAGGGTAAAAGCAGTGACAGAAAAGAGTGACTCCATCACTAACTGCCACCACTTCAGCTCTCCCAGCGCAGCTTCTCCCTCCTCCATGTTTCCCCCCTGCCACATGCACACTTTTTATTTCATATCAGGATGCAGGTGTGATGGAAAGGAAAGTGCTGCAGGAGAATTCTGCTTTGCTCCTAACAATGGTTTAATCTAGCTGACAAGCCCTCCCCTGCTAAAAATAGTCAACGCTTCAGCCTTTCATGGGAGTTTAGCTTTAAGGCTGTAGGATTTCCTCCTTCATCCAAATACTTTTTCTTTACGTGGGAGAATCTATTCCTTCTGACTTGCACCACCACAGGCTTTGATAGTGTGCCTGATACCTGGCACACACAAGCTGATTAAGATTCATGGGCTAGTCTGGGCGAGGTGATTGATGGTCAGCCCTGCAGTCCTCAGCATGGCTCTGATTTCTCCTCTTTCATTTTAACCACTTCAAGCATAGCCATGCTAGTGAAGGTTCTATTGTTCCCCAGCTCCAGGTTCAGTCAGCAAGGAGCAACCAGGAGGACTGCCCCAAGGGCACTGCAGATGCAAGTTCTTGGCTCCAGCTACAAGAGAACACTCTGGTTGTTTCCGTGGTGCTCGGGTTGCTGCAGTGCACAGGCGCTAGCTTGTGTGAATGCACCCAAACCCCCGTGACCCCAGTGCATTCAAGGCCAATAAACTCCAGACTTATTCATGGGGAGCTTCTTCACTGGGGTCACACAGCAAATAATTTCATATTGCTGTGGCTTACAAAAATGCTGAATAACCAGCAACATTGCAGTGGAACTGTTTCGTTTGAGTAATGCAGATCTGCAGAACAGTAACTGCTTTCTCCCACATATGCCATGAATTCATAAGACCCTTTCCTTGTCTAATTCTCAGTGCTCCCTGTGCTCCATTTTTTCCTTTTAGGAACCCTTTCAAAATAAAAATGAAAGGTGTTTTACTCTTTGTGCAAGTTTACAACTTCTCCATCAAGTGCTCTGTATTGCCTCTAGTGACAGAAGTGCAAAGCAGTGCATGTTGTTACACAACAAGGAGGTACAAATTAATCACATTAATGGGACAAACTTCAGTCATATTTATCTAAGCATTATACAGACATAGCAAGCAGACTTTCATTAAACAGGTATTAATCTGTCTTTTAAAAAAACACACCATGTATTCCATCTAGTGCCCAGCCTTTGTAAGAAGCTATTTTCTTCTTTGTGAGTACAGGACCACAGAACACTGACAGAAAACCCTGCCTGGAAACACTTTCTCTTTTCAAGTAGACACCTGGCATCCTCCTCAGGAGGAAATGAAATGCTGAAATCAGCAGCCAAGACAGATTCGAAGTTTAGGCCTACATTCTTTGCTTCCCCAAGTGCACAAATCTCAAAATGCAGAAAGTGACAAACACTGTGGCCAGTCTGTCCAGTGTTAAATTATTTCTGTGGCATTTGTCTATTCTTTCTCAGTCTTCTACTTTCCTGGTATCCTTTCAGAGACCATAACATTTATGGGAAGAATACATTCATGATTAATGGTCAAATACAGAAAAGGTTTAATCACAGATAAGCTAAATAGGACATCTGAAAAATTTATGCAAGCAGCAAATTTGAAATTATAAGGTCAAAGTTATCGTGGGCTGCTTCCTTTCCTTTGCAGACTATCATCACAAATCACACTGTTGATGCATTGACAGATAAAGAGAAAAAAACATGTTAAGTGATTCGTCCAATATTATATGGGCATGAGTGACAGTCTTGTGCCTTAACTACCCGGCTGAATTTTCACTAAGAGGAATGCACCACATGCTCCTTCATTTGATGCTGGCGCCTGACTTGCTGCTTGGGCAACTCTGCACCTGCAGGCAAACCCAAGCCTACCTTCCCCCCGTGTGCAATTTTTTGTTGGAACACAACAGACCTAGTCTGAACACAACATTACAGATGTGCCTTCAAATCTGTGCTTCACTCCCTGGTCTTTCTGCCCTTCTATGCTCCCAATAGTTTTCTAAGGCCACCACAGTCCATATTATAAGCTGACTTGTATTTACTTCCAAAGTTACTTAAAGCCCAGGCTTAATTCTCACACTGTTTGTGGAAGCAGAGAGAGTTCTAGTTTTCATACACAGCTCATTCTAAATTCCTTAAGTGAAGTAAATGAATATTTACTTCAGAGAAAAGATGGGGGAAGAGGGAGGGAAAGCTTTTTCTCCACAGCTCTTCTCAGTCTTGTGTTTCATGACTCACTCATGCCTTAGCAATCTGAAGAGAAAGAAAGTGATCTCCCTCTTCTCTCAGGAAAAAAGCAGAAATTCAACACCCATATGTCTTACCCAAAGGACAAATCATGCCTTGTGCTTCACACGAGCAAATAAGAGCCACTGAGTAGAATGAAGTTGTATCTGTTCTTTGGAAGAAAAGTGCCTGTGTGCCATACCTTACCTGCTGGTTAGTGGGGACTGCAGAGGTCTGGATGCAGATATGAAGACCCACAGGTGAGGAAGGGGAGTATATGGGGAATTAATTCAATGAAAGAAAATGGCTGGAAATTAGTGACTATTTTCTTATTTAAAGACACCTGGTGAACATGACACTCTGCTGGATGACTCACAGTAAACTTTGATTCTGTATCACTACAAAACTGTATGTGACTGGGTGACTAGGTAAATCTGGGTCCCTTCTATAGCAAAAAAAAAGCCCACCTATCTAAGTTTGTCGGAACTCATAGGAGGGGATTCTCACCTTTTGCATTTATTGGCAATTCTTAAGCTCATACCAAGTTTTGACTTTCTGTGCCATCCCAGACAAAACTCTAGGTTTTAGTTCTCAGACGCATATTCCCAGATTCGCGGTTTCGGTAACTGAATATGGTTAAAGGTAACAGGAGTGAGCGGATTTAATGGGCCTACTCATGTAAAGGCAAAAATCCTCTGTTGCTACACTGTGTTCTTGTGCCACCTAGTGGTCCACAGAAAATGGCAGTAAATGTAGCGGAGCACTTAATGTTTATTTTCTTGCCAACTGGAAGCAGCTGGAGATAAAAAGATTACTGTGTCTACAAAAGGTCAAGGGACAGCCCATTCCGCACGAATAAACTTATTCTGAGAAGCTAAACAAGACAATAAAAAATAATTGCATTTATATATCTAGGTCTTAGAGAGCATAACAGAAGTGCCAGGGTAGTTACGCAGCTCATAGACCAATTGTAAAAAGATTATTTGAACCATTATTTACTTTTTTCTTACAAAAGGTATTTGAATTCTGGGCAGGGATACTGGCCTGAGAGCAACACAGTCTTCTGTTGTATCACTGGGCTCTGAATAATCCATGCAGAAAAAGTATTTCCCCATTCAGCTGCTCACATGAGAACTCTGCTTTTTTGTATTTAAAAGGCAGAAGGGAAACACATTCCTCCCACAGGACAGGTCTGCTGCATGATTGTGCAGATGAAAATACACAGCCTTGTCTTGATGGTCTTACAGGTCTCTTCCAACCTGGTTGATTCTATGATTCATGCTCTGAAGGAACATCCCACAGATAATAGAGTTTTCCACCCTTCATAATTACTCTCTGTGCCAATTTCCATACATCAACCACATTTAGACCACTCTTGCCTGACCCACAAGTGAGATGTGAATCCATGAAGTGGGAACCCGCACGTATCTGACACAGCACAGAGAAGTAAATGAATTGTGAGGCAATTTTTGACCCAGACCTGGTTGCAAGTCTTCCATGCTTGATTCCTGCAGGTGAACATGTAGTCTCCTGTTACAAGCTGCATTTCTGTGTGTTCTGGTTGAATAATTGGGTCTATCCAGATTTATACCACCGCAGTCTCATTTGAGTGAGCTCTGCGCTAGCTAATTACAGCATCAATTACAAACTGTTTTCAGCTGCTAATCAAATGATCCACAGAATATCAATTATGTACTAAAGAAATTCAGTACTAATTCTGAATAATTACATTCTTGAACTTTGCAATTTTTTCAACAACAATTTACTAAATGAAATGGGAAGGTAATATTCACAGAGAGTTACTCACTTCGATTTGCAGGAAAGGAAGTATCTACCAGATTCCCTGCTGGCAGTTAAAATAGACGACAGTTGACAGCAGTTTGCTGTAACCTTTGTTTATTACCTCATTCCTGCTTCTACTTGTGTTCTGTCATCTAATTAATATAATTAATATAAACAGATAACAAATTCAGCTGAAAGGAAGACACAACTTTGGAGTGAACGTTTTTTGTTACATATCTGAATGGAGTTCAGGTGCTCTACCAACATAAGAAAAATATCTCAGTAAAAACAAACACACAGAAATTGCTACTGACCTGTGCTTGCTTTTTTTCCCAGCTCTTCTGCCAGCTCAACACTCTTTGTATAGTACTCATGCTTGTTTCTGTCAAATATTTCTGCATATGCATATCAGGTGTAAAGTTACATACGTTTTAAACAGAAATAAGTTACATGTGGGAAACTTTCAGCTTACCAGTCTTGCTAATGGAGCTGATACATCCAGAAATGGCTTATACCTTGGTGCTATTAAGTACAGGAAGGCTGTCATTCACCTCTGTAAGCTGACCATAGCCCTGAAGTGTTGATGCTTCTACTCTATTATTAAAACCACACGCATCAGACTGCTGCATAGTGAAGGCAGATAAGGCATGAAGTGCTACTCTATGTAATCTAAAAGGGCTAAATCTGTGTCCAGAGCCCACGCACAAAACCTGAGAATCGTGCTATAGCTCTGGTCCTCTTCACAATAAATCAGGTATTGTTTGATATTACAAAACATTGGCTGTATAGAGAGACACAGGCTTGAAGATTAGAATGAAAACACCTGCTTGTATTGCTTACATGTCAAGTCTCATTCGAATCCAGTTAGTAACAAAAAACCATGATTTTCAGACAGGGAAAAGTCAGGCCTGTAAGTGTACAAACAGCATGGATGCAGCAAGATGAAATTACTCACTTTGGGGTGCCAACTTGAAATCTAGTTTTGTCACTGTTCACTCATCATGAATGCATTCAAGGTGTACCAGGTAGCAGGGAGAAGCAGCAGCTAAAGGTGATCTTATATGAAACATTCCTACCTTCTTATAAGAAACAAGACACTTATATAGAGTCCTTCTTCCCTTGAAGCTTTTTTCCAAGACTTAATTGGATACCTTCAGAGACCAGCAATATTTAGTATTTGCTAAGATGTCTTTCCTGGGAAAGTGGCAAAACTACAACCACTTATGAAGCACCAATCCAATAACACCTGAGGCAAGAATTATTCTGCTGTGCTACATTCTTCACCTATGCTTTCTATGTATACATATACCTTTTATACATACACATTTTAAACACACTTGAGCAGCTGGAGTTAGCTGTCACAACAGAAAATCTCCCTGCCTGGTACCATACACTGAGCACTTTTCATTTATGATTCTATTGCAGCAAAGTGAGATGTTCAAGACATAATGTATTTAAGGTTTATACATCATGTTTGTTTCGCAGATCTCACTGAGCTACAGAAATGAGCTATCAAGCCTTGTTTAACTCATAACATACCCTTAAGCTGAAATGCAGTCTGAAATCCTACATACAGATGATCAGTTGTTGCCTTAACATCTTAGCTAGCAGACTGCTTAAAAATACAATTTATCATTTCAAGGCCAGTCTGAAATATAGTTCAGCATGAAAGAGTTCCTAACTCTTTCAAGTGATTACACTTGCATATGCTGCTTTGGTCTCCAAAGTAGTAAAAGGAAATAATCACAATTCTTTCAGTGATGTTCAAAAGCAAGAGAAAATGCAGTTAATCAAAAT
This sequence comes from Psittacus erithacus, assembly GCA_009867235.2. Classification (NCBI taxonomy): domain Eukaryota; kingdom Metazoa; phylum Chordata; class Aves; order Psittaciformes; family Psittacidae; genus Psittacus; species Psittacus erithacus. The sequence continues at coordinate 97,673 of WYDI02031526.1, forward strand.
GATTCAGTATCTCCAGTAGGTTTTGATTTCTAAATAGATAGTGTATTTATAAATATTTCAATACTTCATTTTGAAGTTTTTCTTCCTTTTGTAGGACCAGCTAATACTAAAGTTAATTGATAATTCACCCTAGTTTAAATTCGAGGATGCTCTTACTTTATACCACTTTGCAAAACTGTGTAAAATACACGATTACTTAATACTTATATTTATAAAGCCATGCATAACTGCCCAACATTCTGCTTGTTGGTTATAGCACCTTCATACTTAGACCAATATTTATATTTCACTGAATTTAAAATTATTCTTCTCCCACAATGTGCCTCATCTCCATTTCCAGCAAAAAGGGAAATGGAGACCAAAATTACAGAATGAGCTACTGTGTTGTATTAAGCATAAAAAGCACTCTGAGAAATAAAAGGCCCTATATATCCTGCTTGGAGGCAGCTAAGTCATCACATATAAAGGTAGTAACCTTTATACATAATCACAGGAGTGACACAGATTTTTCAACAGCCACATAATCTCCTCAGATTAAGTCGGCTCTAAGTTTAATGTATCCCAGCTCATAAGCAGGAACAAACAGAATGTCCGATCCCCAAAGTACACTGCTATGGCAGTGCAGAAAACTCTTCTTCCCCTCAACTCTTTCACCCCTTGCTGTAGGCACTTAAGACTGCCTAGTAGTTGCAACTTACCTCACTCTGTTTCTTTTTTCTTGGTCATAAAACCCAAAAAACAAGTTTACTGGTACACACAGATTATGCTATTACTTGAAGTGGCCTAAAATCTTCAGATTGAAGAAGGGATGATCACAACAGCCTTGAGTGTTACTATAATTAGTAACATGCTACGATGCCAAAATTACCCTTGGTGAAAACTTTCAGACCCCTACCCCAGAACTCCTTTCTACCACACAGTCTTTTACATTGAAGCCATTAGGCCCTCCTTAACTTCATGCAGGCAGGTACTGTGCAGTATCAATCCTGGCTAGCCCTTGGGATTGCAGCAAAACATGTAAGTCTGTTGCAGGGACAGCACTCAAAGGCTCTTGCAGGTTTAACAAAACAAAATTCACTATTTTTTTAGTCCTTCTTTTTTTTGTTTTTTCTGGCTGCCAATCTGTAGTTTTGTCTTTCTAAAGCTATTCTTTTAGGTCACCATGCCAGAGGAGCAGCAGCTCACATGAAAATCAAGTATGTTGCTTATACAAAGCCAGAAGTCACAACAGCCTTACAGATTATCTCACATCACCAGGAAGAGCTGCTGCATGAGGCTTACATCATATCTCATACTTATTTGTCCCTGGAAGGCAAAACCAGGAAGTTTTTTTTACCTCTTCCACATGGTAATACTGCTTTCACAGAGGTGTCTTTCACAGCAAGCAACTAGGGAATGTATTTCTCTGTCCCACAGACACCTATGACAGGCTTCTTCAAGCTTCTTCTTCCACAGAGGCTATGACAGCCTTCTGCAAGCTGCATGAACTGTTGCCATAGAATCATAGAATAGTTAGGGTTGGAAAGGACCTTAAGATCATCTAGTTCCAACCCTGCTGCCATGGGCAGGGACGCCTCACACTAAACCATGCCACCAAAGGTTCTGCTCAACCTGGCCTTGAACACTGCCAGGGATGGAGCATTCACAGCTTCCCTGAGCAACCTATTCCAGGGCCTCACCGCCCTTACGGTAAACAACTTCTTCCTTATATCCAATCTAAACTTCCCCTGTTTAAGTTTTAACCCATTGCCTCTTGTCCTATCACTATAGTCCCTAACGAACAGTCCCTCCCCAGCATCCTTATAAGCCCCCTTCAATAATTAAAAGGAGCCACAGAATCACCCATTCAAAGCAGGGAGGAGGATTCTTCAGTGTAATGGTGATCTCCACCCATTAGATAACATCAGGATTTTAAAAAGCTAGGTGCAGGTAGCATATATTTAACATTAAAAGCTGCCACTGCAACCAAAATGTGGAAGTTGCTATAGGCAGATAGGTCTGCAATGACTTGGTCGAATGATCGTCACTTGACATTTACTTCTTTGTTCTTAATCTTCAGTAATTTTACTACCTAAATCACAAAATCCATCTAAATCTCTTAGCTGCAGCCAAGTCATAAGTGGCAATGAGTTAATGAGGAGCTAAAACAAAACAGTAGGGATTTCCCTTGCGTTACTGATGAAGAAATCTTTTTCTACAGTCTTTATGACTGATAAGAGTAAAGTGCAGTTCTCACAACCAGCATCCTTTGAGGAAGGGGATGTATTTACATACCTACTAGATCCTGGAAAAAAACCCACAAAGAGTTCAACTATAAAAAGCTTCCAACCTGGAATCTTTTCCATTCACCTTTTTCTTTATTTTCTCAATTAGCAGGTTAGCTAATAGCCTAATGCCTGGGGAGAGCCAGGACTTGATTTCAAAGCTGTGCAACATTATGATCAGGACCAGAGAATATGAGAAGACTAGGAGAAACTTTCTGAATACATGAGAAAAACTGAAATGAATCTTTCCTTTTTCTTATCCCAAAAGGTTTTCCAGTTAAAGTTGGTCCAAAAGTGAAAAAAATAGGCTGTGTTTTAACATTTCCTGAAGAAACTACTACAGTACCCCAGCAGACACTGTGTACCTGGCTCTATGCAGGAGAACTAGAAGAACAAGAACCGTTTACTCTGAAGGTAAACAGCAGAAAAAGCAATTGGATACTTCATTTCTGCAAAGGCCATCCTATGGGTGGGCTAAAGGAATAGTTTGAAAATGTTAAAAACCTTGCAATACTTGGACCATTTGCACTACAAAAACAACAACGCAAAAGCTTCATTAAAAACAAGTACACAATCTACAAATCAGTGACCCTATTGCATATCCAATGAAAAATAAATCAGTCTGTTAAAGTAGATCCTCTCTTGGAAGCACATCTGTGATTGTCATGCATCTCCACAGCTGTGCGTCTATCCTACTCTCAATATGCTTACTCTGAATATGGTGTTTGCAGGAGAGGTTCCTTAGGACAACTCCACGAACACTCACATCCTAGGGCAAAACTGTCTGACTGGTCTCACCCTTTCAAGCTGAGTCACTACTGATCTCAGTTACAAAATCCTACCCTCATATAGAAGACAAGAACTTTCCCTCAGGCTCAGGACAGCTCCTCATAAATAACTCCAAGTACTTCACAGATCTGCGCTTAAAAATTCTTCAAACACCTCCTCTTTTGATACTGTGTCTCCAAAAATACTTGTTAACTGATGGCTTGACACTCTGGTCATCACTCGTCTTACTGATCAGCATTTTTTTTCCCATGTCTTAGACTGTGTTACCTGAGTCTTGGACTGCCTTCATTGTCCTTCTGTCAGAACTAGTCCAGTACAGTTACAGGCTTGTAGCTAAGATTTTTAAGTGTAAGTTATTACACATACACACAACCTGGAACAGGATGTGGTATTTAACTGGTGTCCTGATGCTGTGCTGGTTCAAGCTTTAAGGACTCTCTTCCACCTTAAATTTGAATGGACTTGTTTCCCAGCTTTCACGCAACTAAGTGTTCTCATTATTTACACTCCACAAGCACAGTGCAGGGTTCCATCTATATGGGCAAAGACTTGACTGAGAGGTTAGAGCTCTCTAGGCTGTATGTTACAAATAATGTTAGCCAAAGAAATGATGAAATGCCTTGAGAGTCATTAATAAAATGTCTGTTCTGCAGAAGCAGAACGGATGACTAAGCTCAGGCGGGTGGGACACTTCAAAAACAACACAACAGCCAACCTCTTCCTCATGATATCCATGGACCAGTGACAGCAACACGAAGCCAAGGCTTATCCCTTTTAGAACAAAAAAGCTTCCTAGCACTTGTACGTTCTGGTAGGACCAGCTTTTAAGTTTTCATTTCTTTCAAGTGCTTTTCTGGGAGAAGTGGATTGGTGCTGCATAATCATATTCTCTCAGTACCTGGCATTCAGGTGCAGCTGATCCTGCCTTGGAGCATGAGCTGCATGCTTTTTTAAGATTCATTTTCTATTAATCCATGATATCTACATAGCAATCAAACAAATAAACCAATCAGATGCTGGCTGCATGCCTACTTGCTTAAAAGTCTTTGAGGTGCTGCAGCTTAGAGCAAAACCACAACCTGAGGTTATGGCTTGCATTCTTCTGTTCATGCGGGATACACAGCAACATGTTAAGATGCCCTTACATGCAGAATTTACTTTGCTTTTACTGTACTAGCATAAATTCATTTGGTAAGAAGTGCAGATAAAATACAGTTTAATACATCCCTGTGCAGCAGCTCAGACTCAGTAGCTGTTCTTGGGCACAGTTATCGCCATCAAATGTGAGACAGCAGCACTTCGCTTTAAACTATTTGCAAAGAAGATAAATACCAACAACCTGCTATTTTCTTCAAGCTGAGAGCAGTGTATTTAGATGGCCACTGCACCTCTGGTAGCTTATAGGAAGCTCAGGTGAGTTCTAAGCTATAGCGGAGATGGGCATATATACCAGCGCAACAGAGACCTCAGACCTTACACTCTGAATCACTAAGGAAAAAAAAAAAATCACTTTCTAGCAGAACCAATTGAGTTCTGGCTCACCTGGCTGGAATGGAAGATGATGGAGTGGGTAAGATACTGCTGCTCCAGGAGTGGCAGCAGAAGTGCTTCCCTGCCTCAGTTTGTGGTCAGCTGTATTGCGAATGAACCAGGTGAGCTGCAATAGCTGAAAGCTTTGCATTCAAGAGCATTCCAAAAGCAATATTTAGCCAGCCATGCAGTGGGAGGTGACAAACAGTTTGCCATGGTTTCAAGATCCAACAACATGTGATACTCATTCCTTTAATTATCTTGGTAGTGATGCTGGGTACCGTGTTGCATCTGATTTCAAGTCCATTTTTTTTCACAAACGTCAAACAATGAGGGTCTTTGAATGTGCACAAATTTGTCCACACAGTTCAAGAAAGATCCTAGAAATATTATTCAGTGTTAGCAACTTTTTCTCCTCACAAAACCACTCATGTTTTCACAAAGTGGCATCCAACTGTTGATTATGAACAAGGAAAATAACCAGCTGTAGGGAACAGTCATGCTTTAACAAAAGGGCACAAGCGTGACTAGAGACACAATTTGAAACATGAAGAACTCCACTTAGATAGCAGAAAAACATTTTTTTACTATGGAATTAAAAAAATATCATGCAAGTTTCCTTAAGACGTTGTGGACTTTCCATCCTTAGAGTTCTTTGGATTTGTCCAGACAAGACCTTGAGAGATCTGATCTAAATAGACCTGCTTTAAGCAGAGTTTTGGAGAGGATGGAAGCCATAAGTCCCTTCCAACCTCAATTATTCTGTGACTCTAGAAAACTAGTATTTAGAGCTAAGTTTTCTAAAGGGCTCAGTTACCATCTGAGTGTACAATCATTTTCTAGAAGACAGTAAACCGAGCCCAGAGCCTTTCAGAGACATGGTCATAAGGTATTATGAAGAGAAACACCAAGCTTCAGCATCTTTTGCTGATCTCAAGTCTTTAAATCTTGGTTTCAAACATAACAAGAAGCAGAATATAAAAATTAAATCCCTACTGGTTGTGTGGGAGACATTCCTCCCAGAATGTTCTCTTCCTGAAAAAACACTGTTCACCCAAACAAAGGAAAAATCCCTAGTGAAGTGTAAAACAATTTAAATGCTAGCCTTAATTTTACTGACAAATCTTCTGCATGGAAAAGAAAAAAATATTCTTATTTAATTTGTGTTTAAAGACAGCACACTTACTAAAGAACAGTGGCAACTCTAAGTAGGCTTGTCGCAACAGGAGCACTAATATGATTTATATGAGACTGCAGTATAATCAGCAATTGTAATACTACTAGAGAATTTACATTTGAATAAGCATTTGTATGGGAGAAAAAAAAAAACAACCTTCTTTTACTTACATTTTGTAATTCCAGAAGTGCCTTCCTGGATAGAATCTTTCCCATCTAGTAGGTGTGAGGGCTTTGTTTTTTCAGCTACTATGTAGATATTAGTTTTTGGAATCAACACATAGGGGAAAAAGCCACCATTAATCTTCTTTGGTGTAAAGACGTACACTGTTATATACCAGTGTTTGTAATTGTGACGATCTTTTTTATATTTTTAAAGAAGTGGTTTATTTCTTCATTTTTTAATTATGAAACCATACTAGAAACAGCCTTATATATGCAAACTTCTACTGTTTGAAACTGAATTAATCTGAAAAAGTGTCTTTGAATGCTGCCATGGAATAAACATGACATCTATTTTGCACACCAAGGCCAGGCAGCAGCAATTTATTTCTGTAGCTATAAGAGGTTGCAAAGCAATAGAGATTCATTTCTCTACTGATGTGAACTCTGAGTTAAAATGAACATAACAGGGCTTATATACATGTACAGCAGGTATGATTTATTCATTGAAATGGCCCGATATGACAGAGAAACATCTGCACAGAAGGACAGCTTGCTACAGTAACTTTAATATGGATTCCTGATAACTGGGGACCTGCAACTTGTCAGGCTTGGCTTGGTTCAGCTCATCCCTCTCTCCCTGACTAGCTTTTAGACCTTGCAAGCATGTACACAGAGGTCCTCTTTTTTCATTTGACTGTAGTTACAAAAGCTCATTTCAGAGTAGATCTGCACGGGAAACTCTTTTTGCCATTGCTGTACTGCTGAGGATTTGAAATGGGTCTAGTAAAACAGGTGAACACATGGCCATGCCTACTAGGTACCAGCAAAATGGTCTGCCAAAGAGAAAAATAGTACATTGATGCCGCTGTACCTCTGCAAATTATCCCCTCCACTTGCTCAACAGACAGCAGGTCATGTTGAATAGGACTGACTTCAGACAAGATGCAGCAAGTTAAGCAACACCCAAAGAAAGCAGAAGCCAATCTGGCCAAATTTGCCTGACGTTACATGCAGCAGAGAACAGGGTGGGAAAGGATTTCACAGAACAGAGACAGCTTCAGGGGCTGACATCTCTGATTTCAGTTTCTCATCTCGTGCTGCTGGCAGAGCCGGCAGGAACCACAACCCCACGAGGGGGCTCTGCCAGCGCAGGCATCGGCAGCGTCCGTCCTCCCAGTGAGCAACTCGCACTAGGGCCCAATCACATCCCGCATGCAGACAAGGCTTTTAGTAGGGAGCATTGCCTTTGTAGGAGGCAGCCTTAAACCTAAATAAACCTGACTTGGTGTGACATGAAAGCGCCTCTCGTGTCAGGATCTCTAAGCAGTTTAAATTCCAGGGTGTTAAACTGGTATAGTTGTATGTATAAACAGGATATTTAGTAGTTTTCTCTGAGCTGCTTCCAGCAGAAATAGCAAATATGGGGAGCACTTTAGACAGGTGCCATATGATCTAACTGTGCATGGAACATGTATAAATAAATGGTAACAAGGAAATTACTTGCGCATCTTGATCTTACTAGATCTCCCCCAGACAAAGACTCCTGTACCAGCAACAGTTTAAGAAAGCCTGATGTAGACAAGTTTTTTTTAGATCAGTCAAGTAGGGAAAATGCTGCTATATATGAGCAAAATAGCTTCCTCCTATGCAGAACTGAACACAGTGAAGGGGAAGGGGAGCGCAGTAAATACCACACACTGAACAAGGTAAGACAGCAGAGTTTGACCTTTTATATCTTTTAATACAACCTTCACCAAAATTCTGAAGTGAAAATAGATGTGTAATGATAATCATGAATGTATAAGGAAAATATACATACAAGTAAAGATTTATCCCTACAATGCATAAGAATAATTGAGTGATGAAGGTCATTTAGATGCCATTGTACATGTCTCCTGGAACAACTCCCTGGTCTTATTGATCACCTGTCAAATGCACAGGGCTTGACTGCTCAATGCTATTGGTAGACTACTAGCACTAAGAGGAATACAGGTGTAAACTGCCAGAACAGCAGTGGCATAGGAGGATGATACACAGAAACAACAGTGACAACTTCAGTGGGCTGCTGCTTACAAGCTATTAGTAGGAATGTGCTTCTTCCTAGTGGCACTGGGCTCACATGACTACCATGATGTCTTCCAGCGGCTTTCGGGTCAGCACAGGCACAGTAGCATCTTTCTTGGGATAGCCAACAGGGAGCAATAAGAGTAGCTTCTCATTTGCCGGACGCTGGAGCAGGACCCGGAGTTGGGGGCCACAGTTGAGAGGTGTGGAGGTCACTGTGTACAGACCCACATTCTGCAGCAAGACAGACAGCAATAGAATGAGACAGAGTATTTGCATCCATTATTTCCTACAGGACCTTTACACATTCTCCTATTGATTAGCCCAGAAATGCTGCTGTGTTAGACTCCGTTGCAGGCTTTAGAACATCTGATTTATGAATAGCCTCAAAAGTACCATAAAAAGATGCCTGTTTTGCTTACAGAGAAGTACAACAATGATAAATTCTGTCTGAAGTGTTTGTGTGCTGTACAGCAGGAGCCTGCCTGCAGTGCTTGCTGTAATGGGGGGCCCACGGCTGCAGGCTTTGAGATATGAAAGTCAGCCAGGGAGAAGTGCTCAGGCAATGGGCTTCTCATGTTAAGTAATCTCTACGATCTTCTGAAGAGCTAATAGTGGTGGTGCTGAATTTCATGAGTCCATGGCACTATATCCTTTCACAGTATCCGAGTTGTTAGATTTGGAAGTGACCTCTGGAGATCACCTAGTCCAACCCCCAAGACTGGTTTTTACAATTTACCAAACCAAACCCCCATGATGTAGTCTCAAACTGTAATTTAGAAACTGAGGCTGCACATACAGCCACTTGACAATCTATTGCCTTGGAAATAGTCTTTTTTTTTCCTGGTACTCTGCCAAACTTCTTATACATCTGCCTTGTACTAAAAGTCTTCAGGATCCGTTTGTTTCCCTGGCAGATACGTCATTCTACTTTTACTACACTAGTGGTGTCAATTAGTTTCTGGGAACTGGGAAAGAGGCAGCACTAAGGAGCCTATCAGCTCATAGGGAGCCTCAGAAATCCCACCTGATGATGGGCTGGCTCTTCTTGTCAGTCCTACTGCTTCTGACTAAGGCACTAGTGACACAGTGTTAGTTCTGCCACATTCCCTATGTGCTCCCTTTGCTCCCAGCTCCATGGAGGGACAATACAGAGCACTGTGCAGCTGCAGAGCAGCAACATCACAGCAATGTGTTTCTGTGCTGCTTGCTCACTTCCCAGATTTCCCATATCTGAAGATCCCCTCAAGAAGCAGCAATGTGGGAAGGGAAGCATCACTCAAAACAGAATGGAGGAGAAATGTCAGTTCCTTGCAGGAAATAGGTCTGACATAAGAGGTGGCACCTTGCTGTTATCCTGCTGACAGGCCAAGTTAACTGTCGGAATAGCTTCACTATTTAAACACTTGTGTGAGTACAACAGATACAACACGCAGAACTGAACATGGAGAAACCACTGAGAAAATCCACTGACTGGTGTCAAACATGCTGAGCTTTAGAAATCAGTTCACTTTTGGAAATGACTCAGAAAGACTGACTGAAATAGTACAGCTTCTTCTGTGAAATATGTCCCTGATTTTTTTTTTCAGCACTGAAAATTATTTAGGGTCAAGCCGTGTTTTTAGGGATTACTGAAAAGAAGGGGACAGTGTGGCACTGCACAGCTGCGCTAGGGTAGTCTGCAGACCCTGTCAGCCGTGTTAGCACAAGACAGAAACCACAGGAGCTGAAGCTTGTGCCAGAAGCAGAGTGACAACTCTGAAAGCAAGCTTCATTATATTTTTATTCCTGCTAACCACAGGATAGGAATCACCTTCTCAGACATAGACATGTACAGAGTAACTTTAAAACTCAAAACTAATATGTAGTGTCTAGAATTGGAGTAATCCAGAAGACTGATAATGTTAAAATCTGAATTGGGCTCCATCCTCATTTGGGCAGATTAGTCATGGTATGTAATCCAAACCAATATACTGATTCCCAGTGTGTCTGTTCTGTCAGCATACCTGTAGTGCAGCAAGCAGGATACCACAGGCAATAGAAACACTGATTTCATTGTAGTAGTGGGTCTTCTTTTTGCCACTGGGAAGCCACCCGTATACCTGCTTGAAAATGAGGATCAGATATGGAGCAGTGTCCAAGTACTCTTTGATCCAGTTTGTTCTGCAAAAGAGTAATGCTTAAGACATTTATTTTGCAACCTTTTCTCTTTCCTGTAAGTCACATTTATCGTCTGCAAACGGACACTAAAGGCATGAGACAATTATTGCAGTAAAATAAAGCTTAGAACACTTATTGTGAAGGATTAAGTATTATCAGCTTAAATAGAAACATTTCTGACAAAAAAAAAAAAGCTTGAACAAAGTTCTCTATTTTAAGAGATTCAGCTGAGGAGTTGATGCGCTCACTCTCAAGAGTGAAATTGCATAAAAATAGAAGGTAGGTCTTGACCTCGTATCTATGAACTGGCCTCACAAGCATTTGCCCTTGAAATTGTTTAATTCCTGGGATTTTGCAGACTTCCAGGTTCACCTGTTATCAGCGGTGCCAACTTTTTCATGATTTTAGGGAAAACTTCTAGCAGAAAAGTCCAAAACTTCTTGGTCTAAGGTGTAAACATAAATATAGTCTCAAGCTTTATGCACATGCTTCATTTGACAAGCCAAGGCTCAGAAGACGTTTTCCCATTGTGTGAAGTTAAGCAAGTCAGACTTTGGAACAATGAAATGTTGCATAATTCGCACTTGCACAGAGGCAAGTTGTGGGGCTACCTTAGCAGGCAGAAAGGATCCCAACAACTTAGAGAGCTTCATTTTCTGGAGAACAGCAGGAAAAAACTGGGACAAGCATTGTGGCAGCAGAGGTTACATAGGGGAAAAAAAATAACAATGGAGCCAAATACTTAGAGAAGTTTCAAGATGGAGAGTGTATAATTCCTTTTACTGGAGGCAATTTTATGCACCAGCCACCAAGGCAGGATTCTACATGTATTTTTAAGTTTTCCTTTCCCAACATGAATCTCAGAAATATATTAAAAGTAAGAGGAAGAAAGAAATGGAAAAGGATACTAGGAGAATTCAAGACAAGCTTCTTTTATCACTTCATCACAAGCAAAGGTTTTAAAAAGTAAGCTGGATATTTTTCAGGTTTCCCTTTTTTTCCCCCCCTTTCCTGAAATTAAGTTGGGATGGAGGGGGAAAGCCTGCCTAAAACCTCCCAGTATAGCTTTTCCTAGACTAAAACACAGCTCCCTTCAAACAACTTAGCCTACTGAATTTTTTGTACCTCAGTCTTTTCAGGTCATTAACCCATCTGTCTCCCATCCTTTTTTTGTAGTTGATTTCTTCTTCTTCTTCTACAATCTCACGAATCTTATGTTTCAAATATGGATCTTGCACCACCACAAAGGTCCAGGGCTCAGTGTGTGCTCCACTGGGTGAAGTACCTTCATACAAAAACAGGGAAAGATGAAAACTCAGGAAGGAGGGTTTGCAGTGAGTGGTATCAGCTTTTCTCTGTGGGCTTTCAGGCTGAGCAATGGCAAAGCAAGTGGATGAATCAAGGGAAAAAAGGACTGAGATAAATTTTGGCAGACAATCCTGTCCATTTCTTTCTCGAAGACTGTGAATTCCCATTCAACAACAGAGGTTGGTACTTTCTTGCAGCCATCTTACAGGACCCCAAAGTCAGGGATGTATAAATTCCTTTGTGGTTGTTGTGATGAAGTAGCATTATGGTGCTATATATGCACACAGTAATGATATCGCAACACACTGTCCAACTATGCATCCAACTCTGAGACACAATTTTAGCTGAAGGGCAAAGCTAATGGCTTTCAGGGAAACAAGGCTAAGTGACCACCCCAGGAATCTGTTGCTGACTGACAAAGATGAGGAGCTGCACAATGCTGGCATCTGCCATATAGCATACAGGTTTGAGTTTGTTGTCCCAGGGACAGCTGGTGTATGTAGGTGTGCACATATTAAATCTGCACTTGCTCATTCAGCCATTCTTGTTACACATCAACATCATTGGAGAATATTTTAACAGTCTAGAGGCTGAAAGCCAGAAACTGAAATGTATAGTTATCCCTGCAGGCTGAAAGATAAGGAAACTATTTAGATCTCTGTAGCCCCTCATACACATATCAAAAATATATGAAGGTCTTGAACACATACAATATTTGCTTACCTAAGCACTGATTTCAGTTTGAGAAAAACTGAATAAGCAGCTTGAACTACCTTTTATATTAAAATGTGTTTATATTGTGAACCTTGCCTCTTCTCAGGTTTGCCTAAGAACTGATGACATTTATGCTTTGCTTTGTTTTCTTTTTCTCTATGCAGCCCAAAGCTTTCAGGGTTACTAAGTACTTCATCTGCTCTCCAGGCTTGTTCGCTTTGCTGCATTTGCCAAAACATGCTCAGTGTTCTAATGACTCCCAGCTAATTAGAGGAAGATGGAGACTCGTTACAGTGCAGTAACAAAGCTGCTTGCTGTTTTTAATGGGAAAACAATGCACCTCAAATGCTAAGAGTGTCTGCATTTCTAATCCTGCTAGAGGTTACAGAACATTTCCCTAAGGTCTTCTACATTAGTTTCTCCAGTATTTTCTATAGTAGCAGCAGCTGATTCATAGAATAAGAGAAATAATGAGGGCCAAAACCACTCCTGACTGAAGTCTGGGTTACTAAAGCAAAGATGAGATTAGCCCAGGACATGACAGTAATGATTTGAAACACCTAAATTCTCAAAAGTATTATTTCTGACATTCAGTTAAATAACTTCCATCAGGGTCCTCATCATAACACTCCAGCCATATGCAATAGGGGCCTGGAATTGATTTGAAAGGACTGGAGAAGTTTTATGCTCTAGACTGAAGCTTCTTTCCCATAATAAACCCTAACCATTTATGTCAACCATTTATGGCTGAGACAATTTCATTGATTTGTTTGGAAAAAAACAAACCAAACATAGTTGTTCAAGTTGAGTAATTTCCAATCAATCAATGGGTGCTCATGCATTATGGCTACAGGTGAAACTAGGAAAACCATAAGCCACATGCCAATTCCCTTGGCTTTTCCACATCACTTTCACACCATTAAACAGCAATGCTGGTCCTCTTTTTTCAGACCTTGAACCACTTGGTACCATACCTGCTGTTCTGATGACATTATCGATAACCTCCCTGGGGACTGGCTCATCACTAAGAAACCTGACAGACCGCCTCTTATTAAGAAGCTCATAAAACATCTTTGACCTTTTAACCATTTCGGCTTCAGTGTAGTGCTCTGCAGAGAAAGGCACATGGGCAACGTTTTCCTCAAGTCCTTGCAACTCTTCATCCACCTCTGTGAGAAAACAAAAGTGGTTAGGAATTCTTTTGTTTACCTCTGGAAAACACTATTTATATCTTTGGCATTCACCACCACAATGCACTTTGGCCTGCACTGGCATACATTTCACTCCTATACCACTATAAAGACAAAGTCTGAGATTTCAGTTGACACAACTCATTGATCCCTAGCTTCAGCTACTAAATAAACACCTTGTTTAAATACCAAGAGGCAAGCAGGTCCTGGCTGGCTGTAGCAAGTGTGATCCACAAAGAAGATATGGTCCTCTCCACTTCACTCTGCAGGCCTGCCCGTAAAAATGGGTCACAGGCTGTAACAGTGGAGAAAAGGGGCCAAACCTTCAGCACACTTTTCTCAGAAAGTAAATGCCAACATGTGTGTCCCTTTCTGAGCAGTCTAATCAGAAAAAATTGAATTACTGAAGTTAAAAAAGGACTTAACAATCAATAGATGTAAGATCTCCTCTGAAAAGCTGAAAGTCAGCTTTTTCCATATTCATGTTTCATAGCAGAAACACAAGTTTAGGCTTTGCAAATGTGACTCTGTGGTTAAGTTCTTCAGTTTCATGATACTTTCAGCATAAGGGGAAATGGATGACAGGCATCTATACTTAGGATAACAACATATCAAATGTAGAGTATTATGTTTCTTCTCTTTCATTTAAGAACTCAAAATAGTTCCTCATTTCACTGAAAACTGTCTCTTAGGGGGTTTTTTTTGGTACCACTTCTGTTGCCTCTGAGATCTCCTCTTTCTCCCCTACATTCCTAGAAACAGCAGGGATAGCATTTTTTGCAACTATGATGCGGAAGTTAAACCCATTTAAATTTTGCATTTTGACCAGTCAATAGTATTGAGCAATCTGCCACAGAGGGCTGAGTCAGGAAAAAATACTCCAGTTCTTTTTCAGTCACCGTTAGGCCATTATTCTGGAATCATAGCAATCTCCAGTGCAAATTCAAATAGCAATTATTTCTGTGGTTTAGTAGCATGCAGTTGCCTTAGAGACCAAGCTGATTTTTTGTTCATTTTATAAACAGCAGTAAAATATTCACAAGTGTGGCTCAGAATGTGAAAGAGACTGCAATATATCCAGTGTCATATGTTGAGCCTAAACAGAATTATTCTGGTCCCCAAATAACATACATTTCATTTTGCATACAAAGAAGTCACCCAGAAAGTCTGTTTTGTTTAGCATTTCATGCCTGCATTAAGCACTCTCAGTCACAGTTCGCAAGGACCTGACTCCAGGGTAATGGGAAGCAGTGACCCATTGTAAAAATGATTTTTGTGGCCATTTTGCACACTCAAACTGAAAAACAAAAAGGATGCCTCTTCCTAGTGTTCTCTTTGTGGTTTAGAATTAGTAAAGCAAATTATTTACTATTCAATGGCAACTAGATGTCTAAGATTTGCCTCTTTGCTAGGATTCTGGTGGTATTCTCTTTCAGAAACTTTCACACCCCTATTTTTTTTTTGCTCTTCCTCCTCCACACTCACTGAAAGGAATACCACAGGGGTAAAAGGCTATGTTTACACTAGTAAGTAGTGTAGCGCAATAGGATGCTGAGAGAAAGAGGTGTTTCTGGGAATCCAGTGTTCAACCTCCTACATGTTTTGGAGTGGTAGGGTAGCTGGAGAGGTAAGGCAGGGAGATGTTTAAAGCTCTGCATCTTTTCCACCCGTTCCATGCTGTGCATGTTACTATGTGATGCCATTTTCAAGGACCACTAAGTTAAGCTGGTAAAAGCCAGTATGCAAAAATTTTCAGAGACAGAAGTCAAGACAGTGCTAGCAGGCAGTCAAAGTATTTCAGAGAAAAAGTGGCAACCCAAAAACATATAAAACCATAAGGGAAAAAACAGGGACTTCGGGGATGGCAACTCATTAACCCTTTCTGACTTGACTGAGAACTGTCTGGCCAGTAGAGAAATTCAGAAGGTGTCCATTGAAATAGACATGATGGAAAATCAGCAAGCTTTGGGACATAGCCTGTCCTTCAATCTCCTCACAAAGGACTTACAGGTCTGGAAGCTAGCTGGCCTCCTGCAACTGTCTTTATTGGTCCAATAAAACTAGTTCTCCCTCCCAAAACCATCTTGTATAGCAGTACTGAAACTACAGCAAAGATATTCATTGATGAACTTAACTGAGATTTAGCAGTTACACAGAATGATACACATGTTAATTTTATCCATATGTACTCATGTGACAGTAGTTTCTAAATGGGAGAAATATTTTCCTTATGACAACAAAAAAACTTCCTGAAATCAGCTGAGGTTGTGTATTGTCTATTGGAAGGCAGAACCTGACCAGAAAACTATACTGAAAGTAGGTATTGGATTAGCATCCTGGTGAAAAATTCAGGTCAGACTATATTGTTTGTGCTTATATCAACGTGCCAAGATGATCATCCCTACCTATTTCACAAGTTTACAGTGTTGAGTGTCCTGGGAAATAGACTATTTCTAGCCTAGAAACAGTCAATTAAAACTCACTTCAGGTCCCAAGAGTTTTTATGTGCTCTCACTATTTACTTTCTTGTGATGAGGTTTTTATCAAAGTTCAAAAAGAAGGAAATCATTTTGAGTTAGAGATGTGAAGACTAGTCTATAAAATACTGAAAATCTTTACAAAGAATATTTGTCAAATCAGAACAATGGCTGGAGGAAATTTGTGCACTCTGTACCTGGTTTTGAAACACAAGGAGAGGAAAGTCAAGTAGGTGATAAACCATCAATACAGACATGAATGTTGAAGAACAGAAGGAAGAAGTGCAAGATTAAATTACTTACATGGATGAGAACAGTATTCAGAGAACTCACTCAGATGATATGCTTAATCCAGAGAGGATGTTGCTTGTGGCCAGTTCAGTGCAGAGGCCTAGACAGCACACTTAATGAGCTATCAGTGCCTGTACAGAACAAAATGTGACAGGGAGGGAAGAATGAAGATGCAATAACAATAGCAGTACCTGCTTGGACTTGTGCAGGAAGCATATCGATTCAAAAATAAGAAACAATTGATGTTGTGGTAGACTGTAAAGAAATAAAAAGTATAAAAAAAGGCTAGGTTTTTTGAGATACACTGTCTTCTGTGACAGTGTGAAGCCTACAGAGGCCCCCAAGATCACATCTAGATCAGGACACACCTTTAATAGAGACATACTGCCTCAACTACATTAATTGTTATTAAGTATCTGGCAGAAGCATAATTTTCTGGGTGTAGAATGAAGAGGAAATATGAAGATAATACTAGAAACCAGGTTTCCTAGCTGAGGCATCAATACCTTAATCAAATAACCTGTTCCTCTCTTGGTGCAGTGACTCTCTTCGCTTTGGTTTCAGTGAGAAGGGAGGACGTTACCAAACAAAAAAAAAAATAAGGCACCACTAAACTGAGATTATCAGTTGATTCAATGTAATTGCCAAAATCAAAGGCTGAAGAAAAGTCGGGATATAACTGTGACTTTCAATTTTTAAGGGAACAAACTTGGGGAAAATAAGGCATTAAGGAAGATTAAGCTGGAGAACTCAGACTGAAGAATTCAGGGATCAGGAAACAGAGAGATTTGGCATTTCTTTAAATCAAGAGGTATAAAAAATCATCTCAAATGTAATTGGTTGAATAAACACCTCACTTAAATGATCTATAAGCAACTAGAAATAGAAGAAAGGGATTAGTTAACACAGAAACCTACACCTCGCAAGACAGGAAGTATAAAACGTGCCGTATTACCCAAGGCAAACCCAAGTTAAATTTTGAGAGGTTTGTTCGTTTCTTTTGCATCATTTGGCTTTGGGGTTTTTTCCCCCATCATGTAAATAGAAGAGAAGAAAATAAGTGAAAAGTGAAACTGCTTTGTTGTCAGGGTGGTTCAACTTAAAGACATGGTGAAAAAAGAAATCTACTTTCAAAGATTCTGAACATGGCACAAAGTTGAAGTGACTAGAATCAAAGTGTGAGAATCACTATATCTAAGCTTAAGTTTTGTAAGCAAAACTTGAAAAACCTTAATGCACTTAAAAGTGGGAATATTGGCTGAGTCAGGAGAGCCAAGAAGTGAGAGAGCTGACACACAAAGCCAAAACTCTCCTGACAATTTAATTATTTTTTAATAAATTAAGCTATTATTTATTCTTTGACATCATGTGTCTACCATTCATTCTTAGCAGTTAATGTTATCCATATGCTAAGCTAAAATCATTATCAGCACCATCTGTTTAGTGCATACTCTCTATATCTTTAATTGCTGTGTTTAGACATATTCCTGTTTGTACGGTCACATTATACAATACTTCTAATGTCTTGTTTACATCACTTGTATTGCATCATTTGATGGACAACAGACATCCTGCTAGTCAATCTATTATCTTCTAATAGTCTAAAGATTGCCATGAATTCTGTTGTGCATTTACAATAATTATCAGTCTTCCTGCTTTTTAAGCAAACCTGGAAAGGTTTTGGCTCAGACATCCCAAGTGAAATCTCACTTTAAAAGTATTTTTTCTCTAACTCTATCAGAAACTCCTCTCTGGGTACATTTTAGGATTATATTTCTGTTCTTCCCAGCAGTTCATATGGGAAGTTATAATGAGCCTACTAACGATGTAATAATTTTGCCTCAGTGGGTAGCAAAAATTCTTATAATGAGTATCTAATAACATACACTGAGAACAATGACTTGTCATTACATTTCTATTGTCCACTTATTTTACATATACTGACACTTCCCTTTGTTGTTGGCTCCCAGTTATAAGCCATTAAGAAATTTCACTTGCACACTTCTTGGTTTTATGAAAAGACCACTTGATAATATTATCAATGGGTCGTGAGTCTGATCCTTAAGGAACCTCAGTCGAAACCTCAGTCAAGACCAATGTGTTTGCTTTCCAAGCCGGGTCTTCCAGTTTCTTCTCTAAGGAATTGGTTCCTAAGCATAGAATTCCTCTCCAATCTTCTTTTCCAGTGTAAAGACACGATGCATAGAAAAGCAATTAAATGCACATAAAGACAGCTTTCAGATCTTTGGACTTAAAATGCTGGGCAACTGATCTTGTCTTTTATTGCTTGATTAATGGCAGACTACTATGTAACCTGTCACTACAGGAATCCCAGTCCTGAATCCAATCCTGAACTGAGTGCATGGCTAAAAGAGATGGAGTGCCTTACTAATGAGTTATAAATAGTCGTTAGCAGGCTGATCCTGAAAACCTCAGGAGTTAATCAGGGATCTTAAGCCAAAGAAGTATCAAGAGGCAAGAAAAAATATTTCACAAAAATATTGTGAAAATTACCTCAAACTGGAATATAGTTGTGGAAGCTTTCTTAGGATCTTCAGAGGAATGGAGCAGCTGTTTTATAAAAAGAAGATTTGATGGTTTATGTAGTAAAAGGAAAGCTGAGAGGTAATCTGTTTGCTGTCTATAAACCACAGGAGGGTATACACCAGGGCTGGAAAATTATACAATAATGCATCATCTCCTTGTAAGTCCTGTGTTCCTAAATGACACAAAGCATGAAGTGTCATCGAATTGGAATATTCAATGGTATCACCTCATTTATGTCAGTAGTAGTATTAAAAGATATGGGAAGCTTTCAAACTTGCAGAGAGAAATCCTTTAAGTGGGAGACATCTATTCTAAGAAGTATCACAAGCAATGAGCAGTGCACTTTCAGAAGAGATGGAACATCTGGGCCTTTGTACATTGCTTTCTAGTCCTTGAGTGCATCACCAAAGTCCCCACAACTAAATACACAGTAATAAAATGCCTTTGCTATTCATCTTTGTAACTGAACCACAGAGTAACAAGGACACAAATGAAATTCAACCTCATCCTCCACAGCACTGTAAACTGTGTATTTACCTTATCTGTCAATTGTATTGATTTGAATATACAACCAAGAAAGTGACCAGTATACAATAAGCTCCCTGAGCTAAAGACTGAACTTGTCTTTGCAGCAAACCAGATCTAATTGTGTAAACCTGAATCAGTGGGAGATGGGGATCACCACTTTGGGATTAGCTGCCCACCACTAGAAGACAACCCTCATGATTCATCATTCAAGACAAAGCTGAAGAAATGTCTTTTTCATCTGTATCTAATTGATAACCACACGTGTTCTAATGCAAGACACAGGCAGATAAACACACACACAGCCCATTCTTGCGAGTCCACAGCACAACAATCTCTCATTCTGGATCTCATAAATGAAGGAAAAAGTTACAGGACAGATGGGTACGCAAACATCTGAAGTACTGCCAGTTAAAGCATTAAACAAATGGACTGAGTGAATGCTTTCCACTTAACCAAAGAACTGGGTTTCTGGCTGCTCTGAAAAACATCCTTCTCTTCAGCTACTGAAACAATAACACAGACAAGCTTGGGAGCACTTGGTCCTCCCCTTCAACCTTTCACTGTCAATAAGTGACTCGACTGAGTCTGTCCAAGCAGTTAATCTAATTACATTGAATGCTTTGCTGCTCAAAGGTAAACCCCTCTCAGGGGAAGTATCCCCGCTGGTGCCACTTCAGGGAATGTTCATGGGGCTGATGTTGCCTAAGTGTTTTTCTTACAGACCACTTCACTGTCTTGGCAAAGCGCTCTCACCTTGGTCATGGAAACATACTGAAAGACTTGGTCTTCAGCCACCCCTTCCTGTCAGGGGCCTGTTCAAAATTCAACTCATTCACCTACAGCAGCCCTAGATGCTAGCTTTAGACAAGACCTTAAAAATGCTTGATCTCACCTAACTCAAATGCTCTTCAAAGGAACTTTATGTTTAAATACAAGCCAGCTTGAGACATTAAAACAGAAATGAGCTTTTCTGATAAAGTAAGATACATTAGAACAATAGCAGAATTTACACAGCAGGTAAAATATTCTTTTCTGTAAAGAAAATCTCTATTTAAATCCATGTTTCTGTTTCAGTATATAGTGCAGTCAGTGAAAATTTTAACACTGACCAGGTGAATATGTTTTGATCCTTAATTATAGCATTAGCAGAGTAGCAGATCCTTACCATAGTCTCTTCTCACTTAGGCTGGGCTTTCCACTATTGAAGAAAAACTTGCCTAAGCATGATGCAATTATTTTGATTTTTCTAGAAATAAGACATGCAAAGATGTTGGTTTAAATCACACACCATTAAGTGAAAGATGATTCTTTGTTGTTAAAAGCAACATAGCAAGAAAACTTAATTTCATGTTGGATGGCATGATAACTTGAGAGAGGTTTTATTTAAAAATAAATACATCTCCTTTGAGCAATAGCAAACTAGTACAGTTTTGAATTTAGCATCCGAATAAAACGGAAAACAGCTAAGACCTAAAAGAATAATATTTTTATATATGGAGCTGTGGCAGTGAGACTCGTTACTAAGAGTTACTAGGTTTGGTCATTTAAAGGATCTAAATTTTTTAACTGATAGAAACAGCTGTAGTCAAAGACACAAGTCAGTGATAATTCATAGATTATAACTTGAACTATCCACAAAAATTTTAGTTTGCAATTTAAATGAACAAATAATCTATTAGTGACAAAAGAAGTATGGAGTAATTTTATAGAGAATCTATTTTGCATTGAATAAAGAAGGACACAACAGGTGAAGTAATTTTTAAAGACATTTTGAATACTTGGGAAATAGTCAACATGGTTTAAAATGTTTCAAGTGTCAACTATTTCTGGAAACTGATAAACACTAATTCAAAGTACACTGAACACTGAGAAATAAAGAACAGTTCTTAGAAACAGGTCTTTGTGCAGAAAATCAATATAAGCTTCAAGATTTCTAGAAGCAGAGAATGTGTCATTATGGGACAAAAACCGCACAAAAAGCCTTTGAAACTAGCTTTAAAAGAAAAAAAATCCTACAATATCTGCAAGATAAAAATCTACAAAATTCTGTTCCTATGAAGTTTTTAATTTCACAAAGAAATAAATGGAGCTTATGGAGAATAGTCAGGGAGCAAAAAGAAGGAAGGACACATTTTGTGCTCAGACTTTTGTTCAAGCCATGCATCAGAAATCACTACTGGAAAAAAGAGGCATTCTGTACAGGTTCAAATATGCAGCTGGATAAACAGATTAGCACCATTACCATATTTTGTTCCTAAATATTTGATCAACTCAGCTCCCAGATGATCCCACTGCTAATCCAGCTAAAACTCTCGTGGACATCCTCAGAAGTCACAAATGAAAGACTTCTGTAAGAACTGTAAGAAACCCATTTCCAGCTTTTCTAGGGGTGCTGAGACCAAATATGTAGCACTGGATGGTAAAGTGGGATGAGATTACAAAATCAGCTTGCAGATAGAAACTCTCTACTGAGGTCTACAACTTGCTCATACTAGTGAGGCCTGGGAAAAAGCTGGGAGGACCTCAGCAGTATCTCCTTTCTTTCCTTACATTGTCCCTCATACATCCAATATTTGCTGTGCAAAGGGACAGACAGAGGCCTCGGAAAATTCATTTCTTTTTTGCATTCTGACGTGCTGGATCTGGAGGAAATAGAGATTTACATCAAAAGTGACATAACATGGGAGCAGCCTCCTTCCAGGGAGCTGAGAGGCTCAGAGCACAGCACCAGTGTAGCACTAGGTATTGCTATCACCACAGAGAAGTCCAGAAGATCTCATCTCCCTTATTCATATCAGCAGATAAAATTCAAACAACAAAAACGCTCAGATGGATAAGTTTTTTCTTACCTTCTTCCTCTAAGTGGTGATCTGTGCCATCTTTTAAATCTTCATCCACCCATGGATGAGATAGAGGCTTGCTTTTAGTCTCGTATTTTATCTTCTCTCCATTAGTCTTCTTCAGTATTACCCCAATCAAAATGCATATAATGGCTATAAAGACTGGGGTTAGGGAAGAAAAGAGTGCCATGATTATGGAAATGTGGAGTCTTTCTTCTGAGTTCAGTAGTTTTCTCTGAAAAGGGAAGAGCAGAACGGCAGTAAGCAGAAAGGGGTGGATCCAAGGTTCAGTCCTTGACCCTATCCAGCTTGTTTTTTGGCAGCCACTTCCACAATCTCATCTGTGATGTGCTCTGGCTCTTAAGCAGACCCAGGTTTATGTTTTCAGGAAGAAACTGTTAATAAACAGTCAACAGAGGCACAGACCACTTGCAAATGCATAAATGCTGTAGAGTGCAATGTGAAAAAAAAAAATCTTCCAAAACACCAGACTAAGGCAAAAGACTTCTCCCCTATATTTTTATTGTTATTGAGATCCCAGTAATCTTCCATTTAATATCAATTATGAGAAAGAACCGAATGGGAATGTGACTTCTAAAAACTGATGGTATCTCTTCAATGTTTAACTTTTAAAATCAGTCATAGCACAGGTATCCCAGGAAATCAAAATATCACCAATTAACTGTCAGCTTGCAGCTCCACCCTTGGCTATATGTAAACAGGTCAATAAAACAGATTAGTAAAGTGGCAGCATTACCTGTGTATGAAGCATGAATGAGATTATTCACAGAGCCCTGTATTTGTCCTGGATGTTCTGGGGGAATTAAAAAGAAGAATTCAGGGAGTCAAAGTAAGAAATATTTTAGGGCTGAATACCTAAGCTGCAGTGAACTTTAAAACTGTGATTCAGGTATTTTATCAGTGGAAAGATTGGAAAGTGAGAGTATCCCAGTCTAATCCAAGAATGGTCAATGTCTAAATGCTTAACCCATTTTTTACCTCAACCAGCTGCTTGGGAACTGAACCAGCAGAGCAGCACTGAATTGATGCCTTTATCTGGGATTTTTGGGACATACTGAACAATGAAATGCCAGATGACAGTGCGCGCTGAGAGGTGTACTGGAGAGCAAGATACAGGGATACTGAGTGCATACAGGCACCAGCACCCAGCTAAGCAACAGCCCTGTCAAGGCTTATGTGATGCTACACAAGGTTAGCTCTGAAGTCTCATTATGAGACTAAAATGTATACTAACTGTGGCAAGTTAATATGCATTTTGGATAAGCCCACCTAGGGTAAGTAGGAGCAGACATAGCTGTGGCCATTCCAGGAGATGGCATGTCCCAGGGCCCTGGCACATCATGCACTGCAACTGGCACCTGCTGGGGAGAGCTGCAGGTCCTGCCTAAGGCATCCCTCATTGCCTTATTATGGAAACCAGGGCATACAGAGGGAGAGAAGTTGGGGTATACACAGTCTCCATCTGGGCAGGTTCTCAGTACATACCCTAGTCACTCACATCTCTCACTCCACTGGTTCTGCAGCACTGGACACCCTTACTAGTCCTATTTGACGCTGCTGCTCCAAAGGCTCCCATGTCTCAGCAAATACTACCTTGAGGAAGCACACGTTAATGACCAGGTACCTGCACAGGAAAAGGGATGTGTGGCCGCAGTGGCTGAGTGGCAAGATGATAGATGCAGAATAAATATTTAACTGCTCTTGCAGTGCATCCTACTCTAACATGGAGTCCCCAGGTCCTGGTAGGTCCTGGTCCTTCCAGGCAATCTGTGGGAATCTGTGTAAGAAGGGTACCCCCAGAACCAGCAAATGCCTGCATATGTCCATCAGAGATGAAATAAAGAAGATATGCAAAAGTTATGCTTAAATATCTAAGCTAGTAAAACCAGAAATAAACAGGCACCTACCTCTGGCTAAGAAGGCAACCTGCTTGAAAACCCAAGCCATGAATCTTATCTTCCCTGCTCTCCGGTCAAGTTGTGACATAGGACATCTGCTCGGATCATTGATCTTGGCGTGTTTGTACAAAAAGCTCCGCAACCCATACACTGTACAGGACTAGAAAGGACAGCAATTATCATGTGGGAAAAAGAGTTTAATTTATTCTCTCCTCAATTTGCAGCAGATATTTAAACTCATTTATCCTGCCTGCTGGCCATCCAGTCATGTGGAGAGATACTTCACCTAATCACAATTACAAACATTAGAGTTGTTCATGAGTAGAATAGAAACCTGCAGTTTCATCAGACAAATTTTCAACAGCCTCCTCTATGGCAAGGAAGGAAAAAAGAATGTGGTCAGAATTGCACTGACTGTTTCTCTCACAGGGAGTATATCCTTGTTAACCTTGAATATTCGCATATGCATAAATTGGGGTCTGGATGTTTTGCAGCTAAGAATCCATCCTGAAGAGAGACAAGGCTGTGCTGAAAGAGTGAGAGAAACAATATAGAAGGTTGAATGCTATTGTTTAAAGCAACTACCTCTACTTGCAATGCTGGGAACTTTGTAATCTCTCACTTTTCTGGAATAACTTTGACTTTCTTAGAGGTGATGAGATTAATTTTTCCCTTGTAGAGCAGAAAATGAAAGCAAGCTAAATAAAAGTCCCTTTGGTATTAACTTAAGCAAAATCTATATTTAGTGTTATATATTCAGGACTGTTAGGTTGAACTTCAGCCCCACAGAAATCCCTCAATACCTTGTTTTATTAAAACCTGATTTAGTTTCAATAACTCCATACCACAGTCATTCAAAATATAAACACAGTGATGCTCTTAAGAACTGAGGAGACGAGTGGGTAGAAGCAGTCAATGTTTATATGGTAGATTTTAATCAGTTTTTTGTGGGGCTTGGGATTTTTGTTTTTTTCTTTTATTTTTAATCCAAGCTTTATAGAAATGTAATTATTCTTCTTATGGTAAATTCAATCAGATTTCTTACCATTATTTCTTCTGTTCTACTGTAAAACCTAGCAGCTGGATTTTTATTTTTTTGTTTCAGAAAAGTCAGGGGAAACAAGACAAATAATCCTACTCTTAGGAATTAATGAAGCTTTTCTGACAGATGTGAAATGAAGCTAGAAAATTTTCATGGAAATACAGCTATTTAGAATACTAAAGTACTAAGTATTACTACATGAAGTCCATGTAAACACTTAAAAGATGCAGACGATCATACTAAAAGCTTTTGGACCAAAAGTTCTTTCTCCATAATTTCCCATTAAATTCTGTATGTAGTTGTTGTTCTGAAGAAAGAAAACGTACTGAAGTATCAAATATAGCCCTTTATTTTTCTTGTTTATAGACTACAAGGACATACCTAGATGGTACCATGAAGTGTGTAAGCTCCGCACTAAGATCATGCGAGACTGCTGCTGAGGGTTGTGAGACCAATTTGCTACCTCTTCTGTTTCACCATCCTACCACTGATGAACTGTGTGAAAGCAAAGCCACTTTTCAGCACCAAGCTGTGAGCTTTAAGTTATGTAGCTCCATTTCTGCTTTGGATATTCCCTGCTGGTTCTTCCCATCTTTCTCATGACCTCAGCATACCCTTCTCATCCTGCTTAGAGGAGTCTTATGGCATTATTATGAGATTGTCTCATGTTTAGGCTGGGACAAACCTCCAGATGAGTTTTTACATGTATATGGGATCTAACAGAAGAGTCGCACAGAAGATGTAAACTATAGGAGGGTCTCCATATGTACAGATTATCAGTGAACATATTATCTGCATAGGAGGAGTGTGAGCTGCATAAATGCAGAGAAGTAGAAGAGAAAGAGGCTGTGAATAGCTAGGCAGAGCCAAAATCATCAGTCTGCACAGTTTCTCCTACCAATATTTTTCTATTAGTACTTTACTGGAGAGCTCTTAAAACTTCTTATTGGATGTAGACGAAAACAATAATATTTATCTAAACATTCAAAAAAGGATTCAGAGCTTCTATTCAGAATGGAATAACTATCAAACGCACAGTATGGTGGTTAAAACACCCAATTTAGGAAGTCTCTGAGACTTGAAAAGACATATGAAAAGAGGGACTCACGCAGTCCTCAGCTTTCTTGGTTTTTCTAATCATTTACCCCTGGCCATGTACAGACACAGGCTATAGCACCAAATGGCCTCAGATGGCTAGGACTTGGTATAAGAATTGTTACTTTAGTCTAAAGCAGATCTGTGTGAAGGAGAGCAGAAGCAGAAAAAGAAAAATGCTAGCAAGGAATATACAAAGGAGCAGAGTAGGATGAAGGAGGCAATTACAATAAATATAGCACAAGTCTGCGAGAGAAAACACATTCTTGGATGCCAGCTACAGTTACCATAGCACGTCTCATGCTGAGCATTATCAATTACGTACCTGCAAGGAGCACATGCACTATTTCTGCTACAACCCTGTGCATAAGCCACTGTCAGGACCTTCAAGTGGTAAACCAATATGTGGTGGTGAAAGTGTCCACACAGAAAACTTGCTGCATTTATAGTTAGAAGTAGGAAACCACTGGGTATTGTCAAGAGATGCAATAAAATATTACTTTGGCATCAGGGGCAGAAATGAGTTTCAGACTGGAGTAGGTGTTTATTGAAAAACAGAAAAAAGGCTATTTCAATGCCAACCATGGTCAGCCCCCAGCTAAGTATATGTCTGCTATGGGCAAGGCAGAAGCATATGTGAACTACTTAATCCAATTTCTCAATCAACACATAGAGACAAATGTCTGGGATCAGCTGAAACTTATACATCATCAGTTACTGGCATTACTAAAAATATCAGTAGCTTGATAAGTGTCTTCATCTCAGTGATACATCTAGCACATACCCTCGTGCCTCTGTCAGTAAGCAGCAACACACTGCTGCTGAGCAAGGTGACCCTCACTTTTCTGCTGTCTCCTGTCTCTGCTGCACTGCATATATACAACTGCCGCCTTCTCTTCCTCTGAGTCAGCTGTATGATCTCTTTATGACCCTTGGAGATATCCGATATCTTGCCCTGTAGCATTAGATTTTATTATCTTTTTCATTAACTTAGCTCAGATTGCCACAAATGTTATTACTGCTTATGAACTAGCCTTTTGAAATCTATCAGTACAGGGGGTAATACAATTACATCCCATAGAAATGAAAGCAAGAGACAATGCACCATGCAGTAGAGCAGTTCTTTCCATCTGCCCTCAATATAATGCCCTTCAGTTGCAAGCTCCTTATATTTATATATTACAGAGCATAAGAAATGACCTAGCAATATAGACAACATGGTTCATTAATATTATTCTAAATAGAATAATCCATTATTAGGATTTGTGGTTCCAGATAAACCATTACTCATGCCCAGTGGGAAAATAGGGATCCTAACAGTATTTCTGTTTTCAGAAAATAGCTTAAATTTTAACCCAGAAATTAATTTACCCCCAGTTTCATACCAGAAGGAGCAATTTGCTATTGCTGTACCAATGCCACCGCCATGAACATACAGGAGTAAGGCAGGAGTCTGGTAGATAGTAACAGTGCTACTTATTGAAGTAAAGCTGCACAGGTGAGTTTCAGGAACTCAGTAAAACTTCAGCTCTCTAAGCTGAAGAGCTGAGAGATCCTGAAAACATCACTGAATTTACATGAAAAGCCACCAGGGGTCTGAAGATAACACGGACTTTGAAAGATATTTGCCCCAACTATGGGGATAAATAAGTACATAAAGACAAAACATTATTTTTCCATAATCACTTTTAGGCATAGACTCATAACAGGCTGTGTTAAAATCTGTTCTGTTCTGTGAGTTACCTTTGAAACAAGCCATGTGAAAAAATAAGTATAATGAGCCATTTCTGAATAGCCACATGGTAGGTGGGATAGCACAGCCTAAGAAGCTCTTACAACCACTTCAGAATAGGCATGCTTAGGGAAGAGGAAGGAAGAGTAGCAATACTCCCTCCCAAAAGCCAGCAAGTTGAGAGTAGCCTCTTACAGACAAATTATTACAGCAAATTAATTCTCCATGTATCAGACTAAAGAGAGGAAGATGGAGCAAAATGCAGACAGACATTCAAAAAGCAGATTCTATATGTCCATACTGCCTGAAGTGTGGGGCTGAAGCATGTGTGTAGGTAGACCAGAATCAGCTTCATTATCAGAGCCACATAGTTATCATGATGCCCAAAGCATGAGATGCCAGCTTATCCACAGCCCTAAGCAAGTACTCAAGCATCTCCCCATGCTGGGACCCCTGCAGCTGCAGCTCTCCAGCCTTCATTCACTGGTACACAGAGCCTGTGTGTGCTCTGCCTGGGCTTCTGCTTACAACACAAGCACCATCTCAGACCTCTCTTCCCCATCAGTTCATGATGCAGGAAAACGAGTGTTTACAGTGCCTTTACAGAAGTGCCCCATATGATCAGACTTCTCAAATCATGATGTGAAGTCAAGTAACAGCAGTAGTGAAATGATAACTGGATATCCTTTGTAGCCGATGTAAGAAAAGTTGTTATTGTCTTTTTGATGCAAAGAAGAATTACTGGAGGAAAATGAAAGAACAAAAAATAAAATAAAAGGTAAAAAACAAAAACTCAAACCAAATTAAACCTCCTACTTCTCAGAGGTGGAATTCTATTTCGAATTGCTGTAATAGCTTTTTTCGTGTGTACTTACAGAGAGGTAAATTGTCTTTCTTTCCATACTGTTATGACAGAACAGCTAAATGGCAGCATGCAGCATTTAAAATCAGCATTTCAAAGCCTCAGCTATTCCTGGAATAGCTATTCCTATTACTTCACTTCTTATTTGCACCAAATCAAAACACTGCTAGTTTATTTGAAGAGTTTCTTAGCTGATTACATCTGAGACTCTAAAAACTTTATCTAAGAAAACAGTTTCCAGCTATGAGCATGAAGGAGGCCTTGAATTCCTATGTAATCATAAACAGCAATGTTCAAAGGGTTTGGGGTTTTTTGTGGGCTTTTTTTCTTCTTCTTTATGTGCTTTGGATGAGTTTCATCTTCCAGCCTCCTGACGAAAACCATCATGAGGCTGAAGCCCTGTCCTTACCACAAAGGACATCCACAGCCTTATCTTTTCCATGGGTCAGGTCTGCCTATCTGTCCAATCCCCTTCCAAGTTCTCTCTTTCAAAGGGGCTGCCTGCTGTCTGTCTCTGTACCCAGGGGAGGTGAGATAGCTGGGTGGTCAGGTTGCCATGCTCCACAGGGGTCCTTACGCTGGAAAGCTACATGCCATTGGACCCAGGATTACAGATCTACTGCCCATTTTGATACATGTTTTTAAAAACAATCCCAAGCACACAGAGAATTTAAAGGACCACCACAAAAAACTGACAAAGATATTTTCACTCTTTTCTTTAAGGTCAGAACAGAAAACACCTCCAAATCACCAATCTAAGACCTCAGGAGACGCAGCTCCCTTGCTCAACTCTACTGCCACTTTAACCCTGTGTGTAAATTTTTATTTCATAACCTGTCACATCAGCTAATCAGCAAATCATTCCTCTCAGGTTGCAGCCCATCATGTGACAGATTGCCAACAAGTGATTAACATTCACCATCTTCTCCCCTAGAGAAAGAAGCAGCAGCTTTCCCCGGCTGCTGTGCAAAAAGGCAGCATTTCTCACAATGACACTTTTAGTTCAAAATTCCAGCGCTGTTCAAACAATTCACTTTACTCAGCTAACACTGCGTTACAGTCATCCTCTGCAATGAAACTGGAGGTTAGCGGACTGTTTGAAAAATACAGCTATGTGGTACAATTAAATTGTTTGAAGTTTGCTACTCCACCAGCCAGTGGACTTTACATGCGGTTTCTCCAGAGGACTTAGATCAGATTTAAGCATACACAGCTTGGAAATGTGCTCAGCTGAAATTTTTCCTTGGGATCTTTGGGACCTACATTCTTTGAAATGTTCAGACTAATTACATGGGCAAAACCCACTCTGCATCCCACTGTGAAACTCTTTCCTTTGTTGTCTCATTAAACCAATATAAAAGCTCAGGCCATGACAGCCATTTGAAAAGATCTACTTTTTGACTGAAAGAATAAAAAAATACTCTCTTACTCCTAAAATAGGAACATGGTGGAACATCATCCTTGATACCAGAAGAAAAGTTTACAAAGGGAAATAATGAAAAGTGTTACCTGAATGACTTTTAGGATCTTAAGTTGCCCCACCACAGATACAGCTATTGGTGTGAGGAAGAGGAGGCACATACTCCACAGAGGTCATTTTACTCAAAAATTTATGAATAGGCTTTTCTGAAAAATACAATGCTCTCCATGACTGAGTAAACTCAGAAATCCAGGCATTCTGCCAGCATTCTTACCCTTACCTTGCCATGTCATCAATACAGTGACAGAACAGGCTGCTGCCCTCCCTGATGCTCCCAGATTATCTTCCTGCAACAACAGAGTCCCCATTTACTACACATTACATTCACTTTGGGGCAGCTCTGTATGTATGGCTGACACTCTTTTAAAGATCACCAACGTGCTGCCCCAAGACCAAATGAATTCCCTCCAGCAGCCAATCATAGCTTATCATGCAATCAGTGAACTGTAGTCCATTGCAGTTAATCAATGCTGGACCATCTTCTGTATCCAAGAAGGTAAGTAAGCTCATTTTTCAACATTAACTGCAACTATTTGCTTTTCAGTGTGATTTCACTCCAAAATTAAAAAGCTATACTGTTTTCTCTGTGATTCCCCCTTTCTCTGCCAACAGGGAGGTAGTCTGTCATTGTATAACATGCTTTGCCATCAGCTACACGCAGAGAGGATCCTGCTTTAGCAGTTTGCCAGTGGCTTTTTTTGTCTTTTAGCTTAAGAATCCAATTGTTCATTTTAGTCAGGTTCATCACAGTAAATGAAAAAGTAGCAGAGCTTTACCTATGACACCATACAGAGGCCCTGTCCTAGCCTTGCTGCTAATTGAGGTGACTCCTGAGTAGCTTTACCTCACACTCAGTGTCAGCTGCCTTTGAGGTTGTGCTGACAGCAAAAAATAGAGCTGGTATGTGACCAGCACTTGGATATTTCCCCTTCCTCAACCAATGCTTGATTATACAAGGCTCTGAGGGATGTGGCTGCACAGCTAACAATCTGTGAAAGCATATTTCCCCAGCGGTTCCTTCCAAGCAGCACAAAAGTGTTAGATGAGGACAGAAGCTGGCATTATGCTACTGGCATGACTGAATCACAACAGGAGTTCTGATGTTAACCATTTAACAGTCTAAACGTATTGTACAGCACTGTCCTGTCTGGTTTCTGCCCAGCATTATTCCTATTATATTCAAAACCAGGTCTTTTCCTGGCGATGGTCTCTGCAGACAACTGTGACCTCTGAAAATTCATCAGTCTGCCCTTCAAAAGGTGAAGGCTTGAATTACCACTACCCTTTCATTGTTGAGCTTATTGTGCTAGTATGTAGCATGAGAAAAGGTTTCTTTTCTACACGTTCATTACACTTGTATCAAACTCTCCTGGGGTTATGCTGACAACACCCTGACACAGGCTGACAACAGCCGTCATAGCCCAGGGGTAGGCAGTAAGTTCAGGCCTCCCAGAGACAAGTTTCTCTTCCCCAGTGTCATCTTCTGGGACCTGCTTGGCAGCTCCACTCATTTAATGTCTGCCTGCTCATCTGTTGCGCCCCTCTATGCTGTTCTGCTTCTCCATCTTCCTCTTGCTTCAATCCATTGCCTCTCCCTCTCCTTTTGCTCTTTGCTGTCCAACTCCAAAACACATTTTCCTTTCAGCCTCCATTGCACATCCGAATACTCTTTAACAGCATAAATATTGCCTTTCCTTCCACTTAGGACATTAAAGACAGTGAAATCCTAACCTGAGCTGTCTGGGTGCTGGTAGAGAAGCTCACTTTCAGCAGTCACCACGGACACCCTCCAGGAAGCACTGCAGGTTCCCCATAGTTACACTGCCTGACAAGAGGCCTCCTCAGGGCAAAAGAAGGAAAACACTAATGAAATGCCTCTCCTATCATCAGTTCTCCATTAAATCCATCCCATAACTTGATAGGGTAAATTAACTGTGACATTCAGGGTGAGATGAGGCAAACTTAAGGAAAATTCTCTTGTCATTGTTAATTTGGAGACCTCTATTGGTTTCAGGAGGGATTATTCTATCATTCTGCCAATAAATCTGACAAGAAACATGTCATGCTTTCCTTTTTCCAACCCCACCCCAGTTTACAATCATATTGGTCTCGTTATTTCCACAGTATTATTGCTTAGTGCATTGCATCACCTCCAGTCACAGCAAGATTAAAGGTAGTGAGAAACTTAACATTACATTTCATTGCTCTTGTCGGTTCAAGTTAGCTACAGAATATTATGTTTTTTATATAATACAGAAAAACAAGTTGCACTTTTATTACTCCTTTTAACTAATCCATTCCTTTATAGGCAGCAGATAGTAAAATTGATGTCTGTTCTCATAATATTTCGTGACCTTGAGCATCAAATATTCCTTGGTCACTGAATCAATCAGGATTCATTGACTTCTATTAGCAGTTAACAGGGCACAGTGTTCTTCAAGCAGACATTCAGAATGAGGCTTTGACACTGTGAAATGATGCTAGACAGCCAGGAAGTCATTTAACTTACATGCAAGATGTGGCTTGCAGGAACTAAGAAACTTGAATACATTAATTTTCTTCAATGCGTTGTTGTGGAATATCAGCCAAAGTCCCCATAGCACATAACTTTAAAATATTATGTCCTAACTCCATCACTTTCATACAATCCCTTTCATTATATGGCTGTTTCAGGTAGATAGAAAGACAGATAAGCTCTCTGATCATTGTATGACACAAGACATGAGGAAATTTGGGGCCTGTAAATTTCGAAGAATATTTTTAGAAAACACAATTCTCTAGGTGGAACATTCCCACTGTCAATTTAAGCGGATTCTATAAGCGATAACAGGGACATCTTCATACAGAGTTGCACATATACAGCCTGTAGTGAAAAGCCCTGAACAACCTCACTGGAAACTTTAAAAACAAAGAACTGCTCTGTACAGAAATGCATGCAACTGTTGAAACATGACATCAATATAGGACATTTCAAATATATTTCATGTTCTTCTACTCAGAAAGTTTAAGCAGCAAATTAATTTATCTCACTTGTGAGAGCAGCATCACCAGCTCCAGTGGTAGTTAGCAGTGTAAAGCAAACAACTTTAGGATTCTTGCATGCACTATGCATCTCAGAAGATGCATTTCAGAAATAATTGCTCTCTTGAAAGAGTTAAAAGTCTCTGTCTTTTTCTAAATGCAGCTCAGTAAGAACATTGCTCGCTCTCCCATTAACAAGTCTGGTTCAGGAATTGCAAAGTCATTTTAAATTCTAATTCAAAGTAATTTGATTTGCAGGAAATTGCAGTTATTTATTCATGCAAATGCCTCTGTTAGGTGTGGCTGGACTAATGCACAATCCAGAAAGTAGGCAAGAGCACACCCTTCAGTACACCTCAGTCAGTCTCTGATGTCTTTCATGACACTGAGTAAAGCAATTTATCTTTTATTCTGCAAATCACTACCCACTGGAAGTAATTTCCATGTAGAATTTTAAATCCAAGCTGTAGCTCAACTTAAGGAATGACATTACTTTAGCCAGTTTCAACTATTGTTTACAGACTTACAGCCGACATGCACTCTGTGAAAGTCCAGACTTGCTGGTCTGTGTTTCACAAGGCCTGGCTCTTTCTGCCATCCCAGTTTCACCTCTGGACCATGAAGAACACTTCTTTCTGATCACTGACATGTCCGAAGGTGTGGATTTATGGACCTCAGGGCCCGAAAGTTCATACACAAATAATCAAGTCAGACAAAAATCACCCTGTTTGGGAAGTCCTGCCTAAAGCAGTGTCTGTCACAGGAAACCAGTGCCTTTTCCATGAGGAGAGGCTGTCCCTGCTGAGCTCAGACAGGGCATTCTGACTCTCTCCCCACTACACATTCCTTTGTGTTAGCCCTCACTCCATCACACAAGGTTAGTGATGCTTCACTGGCGCTGTATGTACACTCTCCCACTTATTTTTGGCTCTACTATGCAGCGATTGCAGTAGTAAATAAGGTCCTCACTGTTTGCAGTCTTTTCATCTAACCCTAACCCTGTAAGCTAGGAAAATACCAACATAGCACACACAGGCAAGATGGACAGAGAGAAACTAAGCTGCATAACAGTAGGGACTGTACACTTCCCCTCCCGTGCAAGCACCCAACCTGTCTGTACTTCAAGATAGAAGATGCTGCACAATGTGCATGTAAAGCCTTTCCCTCTGAGCACAGAGTCTTTCACTGGAGAACAGTGTGATTTGTTCCCATAAACTGGCCAGAGAAGGGGTCAGGACACCAGCATGGTCCTGAGCTCCTGGAGACCATCTCTTCAGCTTCAGGATGCATCACAAGATTCCTAGACTCATAGAGTGGCTTGGATTGGAAGAGACCTTAAAGACCATCTATTTCCAACCCCCCTGCCACGGATAGGAGCACCTTCCACTAGACCAGGCTGCTCTAGGCCAACCTGGCCTTGAACACTGCCAAGGATTCATTCACAACTATGGGTATAAAAGTGACACTAATTTTTAGAAAGGCACTGGAAGAGATATAGGAAAGGCATCCTGACCTTTGAACCAGGACAATTAGAGGCAGCTGTAATAAGGACTAAAATTATTGGACACCTAGAGAAATACAATCGACTTGGGATGATCACACCAGGAAGAGTTTGTATGGCTTTTATAATGAGAAGGTCTTCCTTGCTCACCCTGAAGATCTGCAAAGGGATCAACAAACATGTGGATAAGGATGATTGGGTTGACACAGGCTGCCTTGATTTTGAAAATCTTCTGCCTAAAGGTTAAAAGAAACCAAGCATCCACAGAACATTCTGGCACAGTTGGGAAAACAGTAGCAATATTTTCTCAATGAAGAATAAGCAACAGTTCAAGAGGGGTCCTTGCTGTTCAGTGCATTTACAAGCAGTGTATAAAAGGGTGAAGTGAGAGTTTACCAAGAATACAAAGTTATTCAGTGTAGCAAGGACTAGCAAAAACCATGAAGAACTGCAGAGGAACCATATGTGATAGAGCAAGAAAATCCCTCAAAAGGTTTATAGCAGAACTGGCAAGTATTCAGGGAAAGGCAGGGCAGAACAAAGGCAGAGAAAGCTGCTGTACAAGGAACAAATCAGTGAGGTGGGACATAGCAGTCTGTGAAAGAGGTAACTTCTGGGCATACAAAAAGAGTCTGCAAAACTGTGACTGGGTGTACAGAGGGTGGGTAAAAACTGGTTGTCCACTTCTACAACAGTAACAGCACTAGGGGAGCACCAACTAAAGCATCCGTGAGCCAAGCCCAAAACAACAAAAACAGGGTAGCGGGAATGCCTCAACACAGGGCACTGCAGATGATAAAAGTTTCTGTGGCTTCAAGAGAAGGCTGGACATATTCTCACAGAAGATAATTCTCCAGGGACCACATCTGACCACGAAGTATCTCAGCTCAAAAGTGAAGCCTGGGAGATCATCAAGTACATAGTTGTCTCGCTCAGTCTTCTATAGGTGGACACTGTTAGAAACAGCAGTTGGGGCTAGGTCAACTTTGGGTCAGGCTCCACATCATCAATGTTATCTTCTAAAAGCATTAAAGTCTCTCCTACATTGAGCTTTCATCATCTCTATGGATTAACTCACCCCTGGGGCTCTGTGTTAAATCTGTCCTTTTCCTTGGATCCTTCCCCAAACATTTTATAATTCTGTCTGAATTGCACATTTTAAAAGAGCTCACAGTTCTTTTCACAGCAGAGGCAAGCCTGGCTGCACCTCCCAGGCTCAGGAATGAGAGCACAAACAATTCTAGCTTAATTCACAACTTCCAGGCTACTCTCCTGATGATTTTAAGGCCTGGCAGCAGCAATAAAGCTCTATGCACTGCTCAGTTCAAACAAAAAAAGGCCTTGCAACCGTAAAATCCCGGCACTGTGACATGCTGTCTCAGTGATGCAAAAATGCCCTGAGGAAGAACTGTGTGGCACACGTAAGGATAAGGAAGATCTCTAAGATGTCCAAGAGATGATTTGTGAGCTCTAGGCATTCTAGCTAGCCAAATCATTCTCCTTGGCTAAAGGTTGAAAAGAGGAAGAAACAGTGTTGAAATGTGACAGTGTTTTACACGAGAAGTGTTTTGTGATCTGGGATTAAAAAAAAAGAGACATGAAGTGGGAGTCCAGTCATGATATAGTGCTGAGCAAGGCCTGCTTGTACGTAATGATTTTTTTTTTCCACTGAATTGCTGCTTGGGTTCTGCAGCAAATCAGTATGCCAGGCAGGGGAGAAATCATGCTGCAGCAAGAAAAGAAGAAAAGGAAAAGGCAGTTGTCGTTTTCTATTTGCACATTTCTGATGCAAAAGGAGAGATGCCACAGAGGTTATCCTTTAAAGTAGAGATCACTTGGTATTTTTTATTCCCTTCTCACAACCTTCACAGAGAGGATAACAAACAGAACAGCACCAGGCAGATCCTCTGCAGGAGCAGCTATAATTGGAAGTCATCTTGTTCCTGCTGAACATCAGCATCCCATTTTCTTCCCATTAAAAATCCTGAGGCTGTTATAGGTCATGACTGTGGGACCAGGTGGCCCCTGTAACCAGATGACAACAGTGGTGATAGGGCCAGTATGGCGCAGGCTCAGTCTCCAAGGAGCATTGTGCTGAGATGCAGGAGAACCACAGTGGTCAGACCTTCCCAGGGTGCCTCCTGCATAGTCCAGTCATGCCTCTCCAGCCCTGCCTGGGCTAAGGGCCCTCTTTCTTCCTCATGCACTTTATTAATGGAACCAGGGGAAAGGGCCGAGGGAGGCTGAAGTATTATTTTGCATTCCCAAGTGTTGAACCACACATCAAAAGTTGCCCACATAGAGACACAGATTTATTCCCCATCTCCCTTCCTTCAAACAGCATTGACAAGTTATCCTATTCCCAACAGATTAAGGAAGCTGGTTTCCTGCTGGCTGATGTCCTACAGACCTAGAGACCTCCTGGTCCAGTGCCCTACCTCCAACCTGTGGTTCCCTTACCACAGAGATCCCATGGAGCCTTCGTTCTTCCCCTTTGACCGACCACCTTCACAAAACTTGGAACAACTCCGTGTCTTCTGAAACATGGTGCCTCCATCAGATTTGCTCAAGTGACCAGTGAGCTTAAAAATTATACCTTAGGAAGATAGTGTAGCTGCACAAGCTTCATTTCCTCTGAGAAGTTTGGCTAATGTTCCCACCCTCTAGGCCTGGAGATTTGATTCAGCTAATCATCCAATATTTAGTACTCTGAGTTTTGTAAGGCTATTATTCCACAAACTTAAATACTTTCTCCTTTCCTGATGCATGAGTATATACTCTGACTGCTGACTTCAGATAAGATTAGATTTTGGTAAGCAAGAGGAAATACAATAATTCTCCCCATTTTGCCATATATTTCATTTTTGGAATCTCAGTAAAAATAGAATTCCCTTAAGGAGGCTACAAGAAATACTCGAGGTCCTTTATAATGAATTAAAAGAATCTACAGGAAAAATGGAAGACATTTTTCATTTAGAAAAATGGCACTTACAGAAAGAACATGAAAAGTTGTAAGCAATCAAGCCACATGCCCTGAGAGCCATGATTACACAGCACCAACCTGCACCTGAAGACCACTTTACTGGGATGTCTGATTTACTTCAATGACTACTGCTTAACTTGAGTTCTATTAGTAGAAGCCTCATGTAACTGGGGACACATTTAGCTGGAGCCAATGGATTGTATAATATTTAACCAAGTATTAAGCAAGTGATGAAGTATAATCTTTTTTTGATTGATAAAGGAAGCAAATATCCACAAAATAAGCACAGGCAAAATGCAATTAATTTCACTTTTATTCTTGGTTTCCTTTAAACTCATTCATATTATTTTCATGACCTTCAGGCTTACTTTATAGGAGTAAGCCTGAAGTGTAGGAGGTCAGACTACATGGGCACTTCAAGTCCTTTTGAAACTGAAGTCTGCATAATCCCAGAAGACACGAATTTGCCGCACCCAGGCCGCCGTGGGAAGGGTTTGCACGCATATGCAACTTGGAGAACAGGCTGGAATGCCCACCCTCCAGCGCCTGCCACCTTCACCAGGAACCAGGGGCTTGTTTTGAAAAACTAGGACCCCAGGTCAGTGCCTGTGTCCCACAAAACCTCAATGGTGACTAAGCAGATAACTGCCTCTTATACCTCAGAAGTCTCCTCTGTATCCTAAAGAAGCTGATTTGTAAGCTTGGGTAGATCAACGATAAAAACAGGAACAAAACTCTGAGTGTAGGGAATAGAAAGAGTTAAACAGGGCCAAGGTATAAACACATTATCTAATCAGTTTTATAGACAGTGTAATCAGTAGCCATATTCAGCATAAGAAATCAGAACGTTGCTACACGTTAAAACCACAGCTTGCTTCAACCCAGCTTTAGAGAAGGAGAGAAAACACCTTGTGTTTCTTCCTTTTTGCAGAAACCTTCTCTTCCAGGCTAGCTTCCAATCAGCTAAAGAGCATTCCTGTCCACATCCCCCTCTTCTGGAACTGCTCCCTTCTGGTGCAATTCGGTCCTCAGAAGAGCAGGGCCCACAGTCATGCATGATGGCCGTAGACAAGTGCCAGCCCCTACAGCATAGCCTGCAGCAGGCAGGTAGGAAATGCCTCTGACTCTGCATTGAAATGGAGAACACAACAAGCAGTATCAAAGAAAGAGAGAAAATTTACCTTGAAATAGAGAAGCATCATTTCTAGAGTGCGCTTGTCTGGGCTACTGCACTAAATGGGAATGGGATGGTAATGCCAAGAGCTAAAGGTGTAGAGGAAAAAGGGTCCAGAAGGCAGAATTACCCTTATTACCAGATGCTTACAGTCACCCTGAGTAGTCCAGCAGTCCTCATCCACTGGGGAAAGAAAATACAGAATTTACTGAATGTGGTGAAGAAACTTGTTGGTTTCATCAGAGTTGGGACAAAGGAAAAGAGAAACAGTTTCCCACTCCCAGGGGTTTAGCGCATCTCTGCTCTGATAAATACAGGATTTAAAGAGCTCCAAATAGTGCCCGAGGGCAAGGACTGCTACCTGAGTCCCCTTCTTCCCTAAATGGGTAAATACACTCTGGCATCCAAAACCTGGAGATCTGGCATCAAACCATGTGCAGTTAGGACAATTGTGAATTTTAAAACACAGTCAAAACTTTCTATTTCGAAATCCATACAGAATGAAAACAGGTCTCGAAAGGTGGCTTGAAACTAATTGTTGCTGCCCAGCCAGGCCTAGTAGTACTGAGGAGCAGCAAACCATCTCTAGGGAACCCATGGAAAATTTGGCAGGGAAAGATGGGTGCTGTGGAGATGTCCACAAGTTATTGTAACTGTTTCAGGAGTGACTGAGGTAGGAAGGAGGGAGTTAGTACTTTGCTAGTTTTTTTGATGTGTCCTGTCTCAGCTGATGTTTCATTTCACATTGGATTCACTCTTTTAGTGCCTGAATTTTAAGATTCATCTTTTCTAATTATTTTTTCAGCTTGTTTCTGCTCATCCCTCTTTGTCAGGTGCACACACCGCTGCATATCTACAAGCCTTGCTTCCCTCCAGAATTTCACTTCAGCTTCTCTTAACCTTTCAGTCTTTGTTTTTCTTGCTCCATCTTTTCTTCCCAGTTTCTTTCCTTCTTTGTTCTAGTCCTCTTCCTTGACTGATTATTTTCTTTTTTTCTCCACTCACTATGTTTTTCTCTTGTAGCTTCTGATTTTAGTTTGGTTTCCTTTTAATTTCCTAACATTTCCTGCCTTAAAGTTTCCACTTCCCACCACCACCATCACACTTAGGGCACCACAGGAACAGCTTTCACGCTGACAGGCTCCCTCATGATAAAAACTTGCAAGGTTTGGACTGACTCAATTCACAATGTGTCATTCAGAAGCAAGGGAGAAGTGGGGTTTTTGCTGAAAAATAATAATTTAAAAACCCATTGCTCCTCCATTGTCCTCAGCCTTATAAAAAGTTTTATAAAACAGGCCATGAGAGGAGTTTGCTGGCAGGGAATCTGCTCTGGCTGGGAAGATGCCAAAGGCTGCAAAAGCACTGACAAACATCATGAGAGAGAGAGAGAGGAGAGGAAGCTGTGCCCAGTATCTCAGAAATGGATTAGTATTACAAAAAGGAAAAGAGATGTTTCAGAAAGGGTCAGCATCTCTAGTGCAAAGCCATCACATTTTAGAAAAAGAGTGATTGAGAAATGATTGCTTTTCTCAGCAGTTCCCAACGCAGAGCTAATACTGGTCCTCTCCCCTCCTTCCAGCCTCAAATACAAGCAGCAGCTGCTGTTCTAATCCCCATGAAGTTGACAGAGCAAGAACTCAGCATCAACCAAATTCTCTCCACTTGGAAAACACCCTTCTGCCAATAAGTGTTTGCAAAAACAGATGTAAAGAGTCTCCCAAAGGTAACTAAACTGCAGCATTTAACTTCCTCTAAGTCCTTTTATAAAAAATTCCACCTGAGTGTCCATCCAATAAGCCACAGGCTGACATCCAGGGAAAAAGTGAGTAAAGCAAATTAGAGAGGTGGTATTTGTACGCAAGTACTACAGATTGTTCAAAGCCTCTTAGTTATATTTGCTTCTGACCTGCAAGCATACATCTGTTCCCACAGCTACTTTTTCCATTTGTGCTTCTCCTTTCTTTTCAGGAATATGCTCTGTCCATTCATAGTATCTTGACTTCATTACATTATAAATAATTTGGCATCTGCTGCCCAGCACCTGGCAAACTGGGACTTTATCACTGACAGAAGCCTGAGGTGCTATAACTATAGATAACTACTTAAATAGTACAACATTTATGAGTGAAAAAGATGTATTTAAAAAAGCAGAACCTGAAAGTAGAACAGCATTTAGCCCCACACCCTTTCTTTTTCCTTTCCCTTCATCAGCATGAAGAAGGAGGCTTGAGTGAAGCACATTTTTAGTCTGCAGCCTGAGAGCTGTAAGACTCCTTACCCCAACGTCAAATCAGCATGAAGTGGTTATCAGTCAAAATGGTCTGCTCATTACCACTAGCAGTAGCAGCTGCAAGTCACTTTGCCCCAGAGGGATTGCATGAGATGAAGGTGGAGACACTTACTGGGAGAAAAGCTCATAGTAAATTTAGGGGTTTCAGTTTATCAGGAAGCTGGTTAGAACAAGCTCAGCATCCACAGAGGCTACCCAAAGGACTGTAGACTGATCTGACTTTAAATAGGAGCAGCCTAAAGGGTGATTTGGAAGGCAATAGGATTTGAGCTTACTTTACTGTTTACAAATAAACTCAAGAATTCTTCACACATGTGCAAAACAAAACAGGAGAAACTTCCAGGCCTTCTTCTTCTCCAAGAGTTCACAGAGATAATACCATCATGTCACTCAGCCCCAGAGCCCTGAAACAGAGCACTAACTAGAGCAGCACCTCAGGCAGGGACCTCTGGGTTTGCTGATGAATAATTACCAGGATGCTCCTGGAACATATAAAGATGGTCTGTCAGTAAATTACATTAATGTATCACATTCCTGTGGTGCTGAATATTTTCCCTTTCAGATTTGAAGGATAAAAGTCAAGACTCAGTATGTCACCCCTGTTAGGCCTCACTGCGATTGTGGATCCTCCAGCCAAAGACAACAACGTGAAGAACTGCAACAGCCAAGTACTGGGTACACATCCATTTGAATCCCAGACTTGGACATTTCACTCAGTTAATTGTGCTCCTTGTTATGGCATCCTAATGTACTACTGGTCATGCTTCAGTATTGGCCACCCTCTTCAGGCAAACGCTTCTTCAGCATAGGGACTGCTCACCAAGTTTAATAACCTACTATCAATTTCTCAGTGGCAAGGCCCTGGCCACTTAAGTCAGGAATAGGGTTTCTGCCCTTTTATAAAACATGATGCACCTTTCTAAACGTTTCCTAACATTTCCTAAGTTTCTAAACAAGTAACTCATGACATACTCTAACAACCTTTCTTTACTACAAACACTAAAATTCATGCTGATTTGTATAACAAAGTCTGAAAACTTAGTCTAAACACTAAAAGTTAGTGCTCATCTATCTATAAATGAATAATTCATAATGCAGCCTAATTTTTAGCACCATAAAGTCAGCCTATTAATTTGCAAATCCATTTTTTGCATTATTCATTTTCTTCTAATTGCTGAAATCCTTAAATAAAGTAGGGAAACACTGCAGTGCTAGGAATTGTCAGAAGTCAGAAACAAATATTTTTCATTTAGAACTAAACCAAGAACTCTTTTTCCAATCTGTGATATTTGACCTCAGAGCTAAACACAGCTTGATCTTTTTAGACCATTTTTTTTGTGGAAACACAGCAAATGCAATCATGTTCTGTGTGTGCGCTAGGGGTTTCTTAAACCTACAGGCCAAATTCAACCAAATTTGACCACATAGCAAAATGCCCTTTAATAAACTCAGTAATTTTCAGCTATTTCAAGTTACCTGAAAATAATCATAATAAATAACCAAAAAGAAAAGACATTGTCTAGTTCTAGCTGAATACACATCTGACCAGAAACTAGGGAAGCCCTACGGAAAGGGGGTAAAAAATGCCCCACTTACAAGAAAAGCTCTTTCAGCTTTCTTTTCAATTATAGATGTTGCTGTCTAGATGAGGGAGGAATGTGCATATTGGTGGACATAACTTTGAAATACATTCACAAGGATCTGGCTTTGTGCTACAATACATCCATATTCTCTGGAATACGGAAAGCTACTACATGTAAAGGTAATGCTGATGACAGAGACTTTTCCTAATGATCCTCACCCTCTGATTTTCATTGCAAGTATTTCTGTCTAAAACGCACAGAGACCAATCAGGCAGTTCATACCATTCCTCCTCCAGTGTCCTGATCCACTAAAGCTGGATGCCCCAGGCAACAGCTGCTGAAGGGAATCAAAGAATGGTTTGGGTTGGAAGGGACATTACAGATCACCTAGTTCCAACCCACTGACATGGGCAGGGGCACCTTCCACTAGACCAGGCTGCTCAAGGCACCATCCGGCCTGGCCTTGAACACTGCCAGGGATGGGGCATCCACAACTTCTCTGGGCAATCTGTGCCAGTGTCTCACCATTCTCACAGAGAAGAATTTCTTCCTAGTATCCAATCTTCTTCTTTTACCTTTATACCTTCTTTTAGTTAAAAGCCATTCCTCTTGTCCTGTCACTACATACACTTGTAAAAAGTTCCTCTCCGGATTTCTTACAGGCCCCCTTCAGGTACTGGAAGGCTGCTCTAAGGTCTCCCCAGAGCCTTCTCTTCTCCAGGCTGAACAACACCAACTCTCTCACCCTGTTTTCATAGCAGAGGCGCTCTAGCCCTCACATCATCTTCCTGGCTCTCTTCTGGACTTGTTAGAACAGATCCACATCCTTCTTGTGGACAGAGCTGGACACCTTACTCCACGTGGTTTCTCACAAGAGCAAAGTAGAATCATAGAATCATAGAATAGTTAGGGTTGGAAAGGGCCTTAAGATCATCTAGTTCCAACCCCCCTGCCACGGGCAGGGACACCTCACACTAAACCATGCCACCAAAGGTTCTGCTCAACCTGGCCTTGAACACCACCAGGGATGGAGCATTCACAGCTTCCCTGAGCAACCCATTCCAGTGCCTCACTGCCCTTACAGTGAAGAACTTCTTCCTTATATCCAATCTAAACCTCCTCTGTTTAAGTTTGAACCCATTGCCTCTTGTCCTATCACTATAGTCCCTAATGAGCAGCCCATCCCCAGCCTTCTTATAGGCCCCCTTCAGACACTGGAAGGCTGCTAGGACGTCTCAAGCAGCCTTCTCTTCTCCAGGCTGAGCAGCCCCAACTTTCTCAGCCTATCTTCATACAGGAGGTGCTCCAGTTCCCTGATCATCCTCGTGGCCCTCCTCTGGACTTGCTCCAACAGTTCCATGCCCTTTTTATGTTGAGGACACCAGAACTGCACACAGTGCTCCAAGTGAGGTCTCACGAGAGCAGAGTAGAGGGGCAGG